>JASAND010008729.1:0-66996 GCA_030248195.1 Trissonchulus latispiculum
TGTACTTCGTTCAGTTACGTATTGCTAAGTCTGTTTTTGAATCAGCTTTTCGTTTTGTAAAGTTTTGAGGTAAAGGTAAAGGTAGAGGTAAAGAGGTAAAGTATTGTGGAATAGTTTATTGAGCACATGGGCAAGGTTGCTTGCTTGATCCCAAATTAGGTCAATTTACAAAATGTGACCATTTAAGTGACTGACTTCGAAAAGGATACGGTCCGACCGTACTCCGCCGTTGTACAGCCGGAAATGCACTGTTGCTGGCAATCAGCCATAACACTGTCGTTACCAATGGAACTGGCCATCCAGATACATTCAACATTGTCCACTCCCGAGCAAATGGGGACGCTGGGATCGTAGGACGGATCGTCCGAAACGATCAACGGTTTACAGTTTTTCCCGCACTTATTGATCAAGCCCTTCATGTAGCAACGTGTCAGGCAGGTCTACAAAAATGGTACATACACAGCTACAAGTATTAGCGAATACAAATGTACAAAAGCAATACAACAATACAAGATTAGATGGTTGAAGGGTGTATAACTCTGGACGCATGAAACTATATCGATTCGATTTCTGAAGTTATCTTAGCATATGTAGATTAATTCCAAAAACAGAATTCAGCTCTACTAGTTACTATATAGGGTACAGGCACTCATACCCCGACTACAGGACTGTTAACAGTAGGACAATAGTCAAGACCTATCTCGATTTCAGTTTAAGTTTCAACTTCATATTATTCACTTTCATTACATATCATTAAAACTGATATTGTTGAGCATCAACGTCTCATGTGAAGTTGGATTTGAACTTCGAAAGGTTGAAATAAGCGTAATATCCAGTACATCAGAGTGGTCAGAGTAATTGTCAGGAATTCTTCAATCTGTATTGGAACCCACCCTAGTCACTCTCTATTCTAATTTCAGCCTTTCACATTACATTATGATTACTCTAAGTTTGCATAGTAAGTAAGTACATTGGTTACACTTACGGACGGAGGATCGCCTATCAGCACACGCTTTAAGAGCATGCCACAGGCCCCAAAGTCATATGGCTCCTCATATTTTGCTGCATTTGGCAACTTTGATATTTATTGAAAAAAACTAGAAACGCCTGCAGCGGCACTACGGGTCTAGCTTTTCGCATATTTTAGGTATTCAATTTTGCCCTTCAATTTATTTCCTTTTTTGATAACTACATCATTTCATTTCATGGATGTTCTCAAATCCAGAAAACTGGAATGTTACAAACTAACAACTTGCTATCGCTGACTATAGCTTGTACGTTTTGACAACTTATAGGATTGTAACACAGTTTCATTTAAATACTTCAAAAACCATTCATTGCTACACCACATTATTAATTATTTAATTAAGATCTGATTAACCTGCTGACTGTCTTGAACGGGGTAATCCCTACAAGGCCTTTTCTTCTGGCTGATGCTGTCCGTTCGCAGTTCTCGTAAATAGATGACGGCCTCATATCCCACCGGAGCATGGATGTAGTCGTTGGACATTCCGGTGAGATGATGGACCAATGGGAAAACGATTCCACTATTCCATTCAATGCCTGGGGACTGTCGTGAGACCGTTGGTAGCGTAACGTGGATGCCGAAACCTGAAAATGTTAAAGGTTCTATTAGAGAAAATATCAGAATGGCCATCAGGAAATCAAATTCCTGCGGATATAAATTTAAATTTAGATGGTCATAGTTTCAGTCCGAATAAGATTAAAGTTTTGAAATATCAGCAACGAAGAAAGATGGAGAGCAGCAGTATCAACGACTCTCGCTACCCTGCGAGATTAGCTAAGCGGTAGCGTTTTAGTTCAGTTTAGTTTTAGGTTAGTTCAGTTTAGCGATTGAAGATCCCTGGTGTCATTTCGATCCCGGCAGCTGTTCGCAAAGTTTTCTTGCAGTGCTGGCTGATTTCATCCCTACTGGCTGAAGCTAGATCGCCTGAATCTGCTCGAAACTTTATACGCTTAATAAACACGGCGCTTGCCTGAGGCCATCCCAGTAAATGTTTGATTTTTGCCGACAACCTCCGGACAAATTCCGTACGGCAGGATGCGCTGGTTGCCGCTACAACAGGCATCACCTGCCATGGTAATCCCACTGATATAGCAGGCAAATACCAGCTCTGAACATTTGTAGGAAATATTCTGTATCATTCCCATAGTGTCCATGTTTTCCTTTGTCTGAATATCGGCAACCTTTGGTTCCATAGCTGGTGCCAGCTTGTGCAGTGTCTTAGCCGTGTTTGAGAGATCCATGTAGCTGTGAACGGCGCCATAGTAGAAGTAGGAGTTGAGGTAAAGATTTAGCTCATTATTATTGCTGGTCAGAGCGTTCAGTCGACCGGATTCGAATCTAAAATCAAGAAACGAAATGCTTAAATCGGCGGTATAAAATGAGAAAAGGGTGCCGTGTTCTGCTGCTTTGATGCTTGTCTGTTTGCCCTTTTAGCCGTTTCTAGGGTTGATTCACACCTTTGGTGTTTTGCGGCCAATCGGAAACGACTGGTACTGTTTGCTTAAATAAGCTTTTGTATTCGGCTTTTTATATGGTTTTAAGATTTGTTAGCTACATATATATATATATATATATATATATATATATATATATATATATATATATATATATATATATATATATATATATATATATACTGTAGTCAGTATTATGGAATTATTTTGAAAGATAAAGGGATTTCAAACTTTCGACGAATTTTTGATGAGAATGAAATTCATTATAAACCAATTCAGTATAAGTCAATCAGTACAAACAGAATGTGTCAGGTGACGCGAAAACAGAAACAGCAATCCAGCAGGTCAGCAAAAGCTAAAAATGCTGTATTAAAAACAGGCACCTTCAATAGGGACAGTCGGAAACGGGCAAACGGTCAATTAGCAAAAAGAGTAAGCACCACTTTGTCCTTTTTGAAAACGGACAACCGGAAAAGCAAACAAACGGGCAAAACTACAAACGGGAAATAAGTATGAACTTCACTTCTGAAGCTGTCTATTAACTACTGTTGTTTCCATAAGAGATTTTAGTTTCAGTTTTAGTCATCGACTCACGATATATAATCACTGTTATAGTTTCAGTTTCAGGCGGAGTTTCCGTTCCTCAGTCTCAGTAAAGAAGTACTCCACTGAAGAATATTAACGAAATAGCGGTCTAAAACCTTCAAGTCGTCATGCATTGGGAAAAGATCGAGTTTCAGTCGGATTTTTCTGCTGAAACTGAAACCTATACAGAAAGTTTGCAATTTTATTTTTCTTCATGAAACACTCATCAAAAACAATTCAAATTCCTTCTATTTTGAAAGAAATTTTAACAATACAAATTAAAAAATTACATAGATTTTATTAAATCCGTTGAAGAATTGTAATGGCCAAGTCTGCTTTCCGTCCGCTCACCGCCGTTTTTTATTTCAGGTGAAAAACAACTTTCTAGCATCAACTACATTATAATTTACGCAGAAGTACTAAGAATTAAACGTGTTAGCAGATTCTTAGATTCTTACAAACAAATTATCAAAAATTAGACTTGATTTATGAATTTTTACACATATAATATTCCAAGTACTTGCTGCCCGCTCACCCAAAATGGGCAGGTATTGGAATAAAAATTAGTGTTGTGCGTTGGCTGGTGCTGCCAATGGCCGGCCATTGGCCGGCCAAGCCATTGGCCGTTGGCCGAAAAAATCTCAGCCAGTTGGCCGTTGGCTGATGGCCGTTGGCCGGCCAATGGCCGTCTTCTGGCGAAGCTAAAATTCAGGTACTGATTTTGTGTGTTGCTGAATTCAAATTTGTTACATAATGTGTTACATAATTTAATTTTGCTGCATAATATCGCGCACATATTGCATTATAATCGTTACATAGATACATTACTACAGATTTTCAGTTTACTACAGATTTTCAGTTTACCTACATAAGATGTTGACACTTAGCTCCAACTTTGCAATACGTCAGTACTCATTTATCGTAGTTACAATTATTTTTCAATAAAATTTGCTAATTGCATGCAAATTTTAATTGTGCTAACAACTTCGTTTTAAAATTTGTCTAGTGGTTAATGTCTTATCATTGTCTCATTGTAGTCCTCCAGCAAAGTTAAACAGAATTATCGCGGATTGGAGCTAGAGTTTGGAAAAACCATTTTGAATAAAGTTTAATTAAGTTGAAGTATAATTAAGCACGGTAGACGAATAAAAATAGGAAATTCCATTATCCAAAGTTGGCAAATAGCTAAATAACGGCCAGTGACTTACAAACTGCCAACGGCCAACCAGCGGCCAACGGCCAACGGCCAATTGGCTGGCCAACTTCAAACTCTGGCCAAGCCAAGCCAAGCCAACCAAGGAAAATTTCGGCCAATCCCGACACTAATAAAAATTTGAGAAAGATTTAGCTTAATTTTTAATTTTTCAAATGCCACTGTTCATTCTCGATCAAATGATTCTAAAAAATTTTTCTTCGCTAACACCCGCTCATTCTGGGTGAACGGGCGGGATGCACTGCACTACGCAGTGTATACTTAAAATCTTATATGTGCAAAAATTCAAAAATTAAATTGAATTTTTTATAATCTGTTTGTAAAAATCTGCTAACACGTCTAATTCTTGGCATGTAGTTCTGCGTCAATTGTAATGCAGTTGATGCTAGACAATTGTTTTTCACCTGTACTAGAATCAGCTATGGACGTGAAGCAGACTGGCAATTACAGGTCTTCTACAGGTTTAATAAAATTTAAGTCCATTTTCTAATTTTTATCTCTAAAATTTCCTACAACAGAAGGAATTTGGATTGTCAGTGATGAGTGGATTATGATGATAAATAAAATTGCAAACTTTCTGCAGAATGGCTCAAAAATTGGTGTGCAGCGTTAACCTCCAGCACACCACTGACCACTGTAAAATTAAGTTTAAGAAATAAACCAGAGCGGATCAAAGAAAAATAAGAGGTAGATCAAAAAGTACTCCACCCAAGGATCATCCCTCAAAAGGTCTTGGGTCTGACTCAAGGAGTGGTACATACGTTCAATAGCGCTAACAAATATTTTCTAAATTATTGAAAGTTACTGTTGGCTAATACAGTGCTGGGTTGGTGTACCGTTCACCCATAACAAGGATTTAATGCGTATGGTCAATAACGATCCCTTGCCATAAGCCAGCTTAGAATTAAGAGTGGTTCCGTATCCGAGCTTACCTAGAAAAGGGACATATGGGGACATTGGGTATTTTCATTTCCGGAAACTCCTCTGCGTAGACCTCAGACGAGACCGGGGCGTCCACGAAGGTCTTGACGGTCTCATACATGTAGTAACCACTGGCCCCCAGACCCAAAATTAGGGCACAGATCCAAAATACCCTAAGACATTTTCCTGATGTTATAACATCAGGAATCCCGTGAATTGAGGTCTCCAAAAGGACGTCCCACTTTGCCATCCTGCCAGGTCTTAGCCTACCTCAGCCCTACTGAAAGCGAAGTTACACCTTAAGCTGTAGTAAGCCCTAAAGATGCTATGAAAAACAAGTGGGGGCTCGTTGAACTTGGAACAGTGAATCACAATTTTTTTTACAAAGAAACCTATTGCTTTGCAGTTTTAGGATCAAACGCAATGTCTCCAAGCTAACATGAACTAGCATCCAAAAATTTTGAAGCGTACGTAGAGTTTTCCATTTTTCTCTTTTCTACGGTTCCCACCCGTTCTTAGACCAACAATAGGCTTAAGCCAATATTAATTAGTAATTGACTATTAATTTTTAATTGCAACCAGCTAAACCAGGCTGACACTGGATCCAGGCAACAACGCAATCAGTGCTTCAGATGCAGTCCTTTAGGCTGAGCAGTATTATGAGATAGGAAATTGGTCACTAGCTATTTTCAATGCTAGCTATGATTTTGTAATTGAATAAATAACTAGAAAAGAAATAACTGGAATCTGACAGCACTCCTATGGGGTAGCCATTGTCATTAAAATCAATTTAATTAAATGTAATTATCTTATTATATTAATGTTTAATTTATTTATTAAAATCAATTTAATTAAACATTAAAAATCATTGTCAGACTTGTCTTTTTGCTCTCCCATCGTAGAGAATTTACAAAGTTTCGAAACTCAAAGTGATATTTTAGCAGGGATGTGATTTCTGTATTGGACCACGCTAAGTTCAAACCTCCCATAATTTATTGATTTGGCGAAATTCGATTGTTTCAGTTCGTAGGAGAACCGAACGAAACTGAAAATTTTTTGAACATGAATCTGAAGTTAGTTTTTTGATGCAGTTACTCAGATCTGTATTAGTCAACTTCTTATATATGCAGCTTTTATGCAGAATCGAAATGTTACGAACTCAACCTGGTCGAAAACAGATCCATACCAAATTGTCAATTTTTGGCGGATCGGCCGAATTTGAACTGGATTTCCAAGTTTGAAAGGCGGGGGCGAACCAGACAATTTTATTTGGCATCTGAAAATGTTTTAGAGTTCTTAAATTAAATGAAGCAATGAAGAAACCAAACGCAAGCTGAAAGTCCGTTTCGAAATTTTTTATATAAGCAAGTGCCTCAGATTGGCACAGTGGTTTACAAGGGTGGCAGACCAAAGACTTACAAATTTTTCCAAAATTGCCTTCACAGATAGTTTGTTTCAAAAGCTGTTAATATTTGAAACATTTTGAACTTTATTTTAGAATTCCTTCAGATCTTTAAAAGGATCTGAAGGAAAGCCAACCATTCAGGACAAAACTCGGCGTTCTGGCATCGTTCGGGACCAGATTTTTAGCTATCTGGGAAACCGCTCATATTATCATTTAGTTAGATTTTTCCAGACGCGCAATTTTCCAACAGTTATCCTTAAAGGTGGAGTGGGAACAACCTATCTTTATTATCAGTTATCAATGATTATTAATCATAGGACAACCGTGATTGTATAGTCTGTTCTGAGATCGTACTTTAAAACAAATCATTAGGAATAACCCTATTTTCTAGAAATCTAACATTCTAACCATAAAATTATTTTTATCTCGCCTAAAGGCGAGATAGCTGTTAACGAAACTGGGTCTGTTTGAACTGTACAGGAACTAGGCTTAAAATTGTGCCTATCAATAGCACAGCACTCGTTAGTTTTAACGTTTTTGCCCGGAGGGGGCTTTGTTCTAATGTTGAACTTCAGGTACCTGCTCTTTCGCGACATTATGTTTCCTGCAACCACTTCAACTCAATGTTCTAAAAATTTTATATTTTTGTGAAACTTCTGGCAGGGGGCTTGGCATAACTTTGTTTTGTATGACAAAAATATTAAGTACATTCCCCCGCCGGTTGAAGGTTGAAATTAGCTTTCATTGGCCCATTCAACAACATGCAAACTAGGATTGAGTGAACGTTGTCAGTTTGAAGAAAGAAGCTCTGTGTTGGTACGCGCTTGATTTGATAGCTATAGGATGCGACTTGCAGGTGACTGGGACTTCAACTGTCACAATGTTTTCAAAATTTATGCGAAAACTAACATACTATATAGGTAATCAAACTTTGAAATCATCGAACTAGTATTGATTATTGATTCTGGATGGCTGATTCTGGTGAGGGGGTCATCCACTGTACCTGGAGAAGAAAAACGAAACCGGATTCTCCAGCTCTTTCAGCCCAAAACCGAAGAATTCTAGTTTTTCGACAGCCTTCGGCGTCGCTTCACCCCCATTTCCCCTCCGCAAACCTTATCGCCTCCTGCATGCGTCTGACCGTAACCAGTGTATGGGAGACTATTTATCAAGATTGAGGATTTGGCAAGAGTTTGGACGGCTGCCACTATAAGCGTTTGTAGCGACCTGACATGGAGGCGATTTTTTTCTGAGAGGGTGAATGAATAGAAGCCTAATTTTCCAAATCTTTTGCTCAAAATTTGCCAAAAACAAGATTAAAACTTATTCGGTTACTCTCTGCGGCGAGATCATGCTCCTTTTAGGAGCCGACTTGTTAAATTGTTGTTTAGTCATCTTTTATTCGGCAGACTCGCATTTCCAACATTTGAACATATATAAATACGTAATTGATTTTTAATACTCGGTTATTGTAATTTGCTTTAAAAACTTTATAGTGAATAATTTTAGTTCATGCCCTCTAGACAACACTGGAAAACACAGTTTAACAACAGGTTAACACAGTGCTGGCAGATATCTGCGAAGTTAACGTAAGTGATTCGATACCTGGCGCTACGGTGGCATCGCACATCTTCTACCGAGAAGTAATTGTGGATTATGATGGATGCTCTGGTAGGTAGTGTTGTTGACATCATGACTACATTCAGAGTTGGAAGTGGGTCGAAATTTCGTGACCCGCGGGTACCCGCGACCCGCGGACCCCTGACCCTCGACCCGCGACCCACGACCCGCGACCCACTGAGATTTTGGCGACCCACTTGACCCACTTCTTTAATTTGGACATTTCCGCATGTTTAAGAACTCTATAGCATGCAACGAGCAAAATTAACCTTTTAAACCTGAACATACTGAAGTATTAAAACTTTCAAACAAAAATTTGACAAGTTCAAAGCTAACTCCATTAGATTTCGTCTTCGTTTTCGGTAGTTCTGAGCAAGCTATGCTATCGCAGAAGTGTTGGGACCTCGATCTGTCACTAGAGTCAGGCATTTAGGCAACGTTATGAAGATAAAGATGGCTTGATGACCATAGCTGGGGCCCCCAGATTAAATCCAAGTTTTAATGACTTTATTGTGCACCCTGCTGTGTAGTTTCCAATTTGAAGTCTAATAGAAAGTTCAAAATAATGGTCAACTTTATCTAGTGTACAGTTCAAGGTTCAGCTAAAGGAGAGAGCCAGCAATGAATATAAAAAGAAAACAAACTGTACATAATGTTGCTAGCTCAGACTTAACTTATAATAAAAAGTATAAAACTAAATTTTAAAATTACGTTTTAAACGAAATTTTAAAATCATTTGTTTTATCTCTATTCAAAGCTGCCAGTCATTTCCAAAGTCAGCCTACAATATATACTAACTTTAAGATTTCAAGAGTTTTCATTACTAAAATTTACCTATATAATTACTTGTACTTGTGCTTGTTTATTTTGACGCTATCCGTGGAATAGATAGCAAAAGAAAAATTTTTAAATTTCCTTTTTATAGCCATATTTCATTTAATTTATATAGTTAGACAGCTTTATTTGTATCTTTGCATCACTATGGTTTGTTTTCCTCTTATGTTCATTGCTGCCCCCCTCCTTTAGCTGAACCCTGAACTCTGCACTAGATAGAGTTAACCGTCATTTGACCTTTCTATTAGACTTCAAACTTCACAGCAAGGTGCATAATAAAGTCATTAAGACTTGGATTTTATCTGGGGGCCTCAGCTATGGTCATCAAACCATAAAGATAAATTTGCTTGTAGCAATTTCATAAAAGGTCAGCCCCATTCTGATTAAATTTTACAGCTGCGTGACGTTTACGGCAGGAGTATTTATATATTACTGTCCACTCCCAACTTGGGTATGATAGCAAACTACCATTTTAGTGGTTTGGGTACCCGTGGTACCCGTTTAGTGGTTGTATAGCATACACATTATTTATTAGTCCCAATAGTACATAGTACAAATTAAATTAGGAATGATCATAAGTCGCAGAACTATGTGGAAATTTTAAGCTTGGCATGTAAATATCTACTAGAGGAAGCAGTTCTTCAAGCTCTGCAGGCTACGTAAGCTATCAGCATTGTTTTTGCAGAAACGGTTTGTCAGTCAATCAGTGGCATTAAAGGCTTTGAGTGATAATAAAATATTTATGCCAATGAGTATGTCAGGGAAATGTTACTGAAATATTTTTGACTGAAGATTCAAGACAGATTTAATAGAAATAAACAATGTTATCATAAAAGCAATATTATAATATATAAACACATTCAAAAGAGCCAAAAGTTAAAGAAAAATTAAAAATTTAATATAAATTGTAAATTTTCTGGTGAAATTAGCTCAAAATTTAGCGAAAAATTTGTGTGAACAAAAATAACTCTTGACCCGCTCTGACCCGCGGGTACCCACTGACCTGAAAGTCGACCCGCGGGTACCCGTGGGTACCCGCGACCCACTTCAAACTCTGACTATATCCGATGAAATGAATACGGCTAATGAATCTAATGTTGCCTAAGGAAGAAATAGTGACAAAACCTCGTGCTTATTTCAGCCAGTACTTTTTTATTATAAAAACATTGGGAGAAATTAGCAAAATCAATGAATGTCAAACTAAAAATACATATGCAATAACATCTTAAACAGCACACATAACCAGACCAGTACTTCAATCAAAGAAAGAGCGGACGCGCCGGCAGCTATTCCCAAAAGGCCAGCGAAGTTTGGGAACAGCTCTGTGACCTGAAATGAAGATTGCACGCAGTCAGAAGTATTTATTTAGATATATTTCAGCTGCAATGTTCTAAATTCGTAAATAGTAAACAAATAAACAAATGGATTATTTCGAAAGTGGAACATTTATGATGCAGTATTAGGAAGATTAGGAAATTTCCGGCTATAGACGTCGCTTTAATTAATCTTCAAGCTACGTTGAAACCTGAGCAGAAACAAGTTTTGTTACTTCAACATGGTCTAAAGTTAACGTTAACGTTAACGTTAATCTATATATCCTTCAAGCATTTCTATATCAATCTTATGTTTTGCTATTGTGCGTTTAATGCGTAAATATTAATCCTTGTTGTTAGTTAGTATTTCATTACCGTATACACAGGTTCTTCGCGATACAGCATAAATGTTGTAGTCTGGAGATATACATTTGCTTGAGTTAGCCTAATTTAAACAAGGCACATAAAATAGAACGTCACTCACTACTATGGATAACTATTTCTTATTTTGTGATACAGTACTACAAACAAGATATTGATTCTGCTGACTCATCTGTTCACTTCTGTTTAAAAGACTGATCAGCCATCCGTAGTCAAAGTTTAAAATGAGCTTAAAAAATGTCGAAGAATCGAAATGATTGTGAGAGTACATCATATGTTAACACGGTATCCGATTCTAGGGATCTACCCCTACTTTAACAAACGGTTCCCTAAAAAAAACTCCAAAACTTTAAGATGGTCTAATCTAAATTAACAAAAATTGCGAAGTTTATAGTTTTTAAATAAAATAAATTGATTGATACTAAATTAAATTGATACTTGCTACGAAAGTTTGTTTGCAGGTAACTTATTGTTGATGCTTTTAATTCATATTAATATTATTATTTATTAGATTTTTAGTGTACAACAATTGTAATTACTTACGCTCTTTTGCCCCAGAGTACCTGAAACAATAAATGAATAAACTCTGCCAAATCACTCCAATTACTGTCATACTCGTTCACAATAGGAAGTTTTTACTTAGTGTAGGGTTTAAACCGAAACTGTCAGATTATAGAAACAGACTGGTAGGTACACTGCAGCAGTCCTGGGGCCGGTCCTATCAATGTTGTTAACCCGGGTTAACTCACTAACCCGGGCTAAAATTGGGTTACTAACCCGAACCCCGTCCAAACAAAACTTGGCTTAACCCGGGTTTCATATCGGGGTTAACAGACCATTTTGGGGTTAGTGCTAACCCCGATCCAATCATTAAACCCGGGTTTAGAAATCAGGGTTAAAACGGGGTTAAGTAGGCCAAAACTTAACCCTCCTCACCTAGAAGGGTTAAGTCCTTAACCCGGGTTAGCGTAGGCAATTTTCTACACGCAAACGTAATTTAACACTTCAAGCAGCCTGCAAGTGAAAATGGGTTAACCCCATTTTGCTCACTTGAAGCAGCCTTCGCCTGAAAACGGGTTAACCCCGTTTTGCTCATTTCGAGCTGCCTAGCTTGAAAACGGGGTTAACCCCGTTTAAACCCGGGTTAGCGTAACCCAACCCCAAAAATGTTTGATTGGGCTGGGTTAACCTCGGGGTTATCCCAACCCAGAAATTTTGGGGTTAACCCCAAAATGATGCCTAACCCGGGTTAAGCGTAACCCTGTTTTGATAGGACTGGCCCCTGTTGATTACTTTTCTTATTTCCATCCAGCCGGTCTTCTGAAACCAGCCAGCCAGAAACGGCCAGCTGGCAGCTGGCAGTGTGACAAATAATAGCATATAAAATTTATCCGCACCATTTCAAATTCTATTTACTAGGGGCACAACTAAACCGTTGAAATACAAGTCCAGAAGGTTGGCTTGCATCTAACGGCTGGCCGGTTAACCGGCCTTCCGGCTGAGTGTTCCAGTGTGTTTGTTTGCTGCTTCCTAATTTAGAAAAGTGTCATTTCTGCTAAAATAATAGTAAGTATAAACAAAATGCTTACCATACTTTGGTTCATGGGAGCATATGCAGTTACAGTTACGTCGAAATACTCATTTCTGAAAAATGGACTCAGCATAACAATTGAAACTGTTGCTGTCGATCTTGCTGTCGATCAGCAGTGGTGTGGATGAGAATTTACGCTTGACTATTAGTTAGTATCAGTTAGTTTACGTTGTCTATTCCATACATGGAATTCCCCAGACAACCGGTGAGAAAAACTTTTCGTAAAAATTCCTACCTTCGTCTGCAAACCATATTGTGTTCATTTTCTAACCAAAGGAGGGTGCTGATGGAAAATTAATATCTTTATCTCCTTTGTAATTTCATGGCTATAAAGCTTAGTGAAGTGAAAACTATTCTTAGTTTTAAGCTTAATCGTGCACAACTGTTGGGTTCACTACCATTTCAGCTTCGTTTTTTGTGAGGTTTACACTACTTGATGTATCCACTGATCACTTTACCATTTTGCCAAGTCAATGTTCTGAATTATTTTTTGTTCTTTCCTCAGATAGTCTGTTGAACTATCAGTGGTTTCGTTAGTAGTTTTTTGATTGACGTCATCTAATTCGCCGATTCACTAGGATTTAGATTGTTGCTAAGACACGTATTATTTAACAAATTAATATGCGTTTAATTTTAGAATATTAATATTGATAATAACAAACAATATTAATTAATCGTTTAAGTCCACTGTGATAGTCATTGAAGAAGTTCTTTGCCGTGGAACAAGATTTAGACGCAATATCGCAAACGAGCAATCAAAACTACGAAGAGAAGTTGAAACATTGCATTAAAGCTAACCTGCAAGGACTTGGACAATCGCATTTTGTTGTCCAATTTCCAAGATTGTCCTCAAATCTGCCAACCTTCTTCCAAGCACACGAATCTAAATCAATTAATACGTGATACATGCGATTAAGCCAATTCCTGTCATATGTTGTAGTCGTAATAGTACCCTGCTCTTCATATCTCTTACACTTGTCAAAGAATCGATAACATTCTTGGTCTTCTCCTCCTGCTGGCAAAGGAATTTTTCCAACAAAACATCCGCAAGTGCTATTCATGTGAAACTGATAGCATGTCAGGTAGCAAGTCTAAACAAATCGAAGCTTTCTCTAAACAAAGCATCGTTAGTTTAATGGAGGCAGTTGCTGTTCTACTGTTCCACAAAACAAATTTACATATCTTGGTTGTAATTTCTGCCAGATCACCCATGTTCAAATAGTCAGATATTCAAAGAGTATGTTTAGGGAATTTCAGTGAATAATATAATTATTGTGATTTTTATATTCAATATTATCATATCGTTACTTATAATATCGTTACTAAATATTTAGTTCTTCTTCGTACTTGAATTTGGTAAAATTTAGGATTATATACATCAATGTTTGGCAGCTCGCGACATTTGCTGTATTTTCCACCAAGGTGACTGGCTTGGACCTGAAATGTAGTACAGAGTACGCATTTGTGTCTAAATTGCATGAAAAGAACACACTATAGAGTTTTAGAATTCTCGTGCGCGACACGATACGTATAAACAACTACGTCTTTACTTGCAGTAGGAATTAAAATTCTGTCTATATATGCTTTCATCCTTTCATAGTTTTCTGCTTTATGACAAACTACATAATTAACAGGCAAAATCAACATACAACAGTTGTTCTAAACTACATAAAGGACAAAAGTTTTTCTTGTAGCAAACTACTGTTTCTGCTTTTACAGAAGCACTGTGTATTCGGAACACACATTGATTCAAAGCTGACACATTACTTACGCAGACTTTTTAGTGCATTCTTAATTGTGATCGGAAATTTTAAGCGATTACTGACATTTTACACAGCTTTTAGCATCTCTAGTCATATTTAAAGTTTGTTGATTTTACGAATTTACTATGCTGTTATGTTTTGGTTTCTGATTCAACTAGTAGAAACGATTAACAAATTTCCGAAGATGACGACACAGCTGCCAACACCCTTAGAGCAGATTGGATGGTCTTCGTGCGGTGACGAGCTCAACAAAATATAGAAGTAACACAAAAGTAATTGAAGAATAAAGAAAGTTGTACACCACCAAGCACTCGAAAAAATCCGGCACCTGGCGGGACTCGAACCACCGGTCTCCGGCTCAACGTGAAGGCCCTCTAACCAACGGAGCCACCGAGTTCTCATCGGAACAAGCTTTAACAGAAATGACGAGACTTCATTTTCAACTGTACTGTAAGACTTGCAAAACAATTAAATGAATTTCAATTGGAATTAAAATAATAGTAGTAGTAGAAATGACATACAAAACGTGCCCCAAACGAATATGAATAACGAGATGATAGGACCCATCCTTCAGATATTGGAACTGGCACGTACTCTTGAGGATGAACAATCAACCTAGTTCCCACAGAACGGCGTTCCACCAAAACATCTTGATTGTCGGAAACGTCAACAAGCATCTTTAAACCTGCACAAAGTGATAGTTTGTGAATGCATGTTTAAGCAAACTTTGTATACTTAAGCGTACTTTAAATATATACTCCTTAAGCATACTGATCGGAACACTGTGTAATGTACAGTAAACTACTTCCTTTGAAATATTTGAGTGTTGTAACCTTGATAGAATCGAGTTTATGCCTTCTAAATAAATTTACATAAACGGTAGATCCTTGTGTGTTCCGACAGCAAAATTAAACTGACATTCGTCGACGTTTAAGAATCCCAAGCGGAGTCAACTTGTTTACATGTACCTTTAGAAAGATGTATCTTTCGATAGAAATAACTAATTTTAATTCATGTTAATCGGTTAATTAAATTTTTAACGAAATAGGCATTTTTATCAACACATTTCAGAGTGTCTTTGGCAAATAAAGAAATTTAAAGTTATAAACTTGAAAGCCAGGATGAAGCAACTGAGTTTGGACAAAGCAATTCCGTGTATACGCCATCCCCTTTCGAATTTGTAAAAAGAGCCACTAAAGTGAGGCGAAGTGTCCCACTACCACTAGCCAGCCCCCTCAAACTACAAATCACTTGTCGTGGTGCATTATCACTAACTAAAAATATTAACAAACACAATATTACTCGTCGAATTCTAATTAATTAAACTGTAATGTCCCAACTTTAATGTCATTTAATTAACTAATTAATTAAATTAAATTAATTAAATGAAATTAACCACTGAATTTTATCTTAACCTTTGATCTGCCGGCTTCACAGGGAAAATTTTCTCCATGAAATCTTCCCCCTGAATAATTACTAGGAAAATTCCTTCTCGGAAAATTTTCCCAAGGAAAATCTTTCCTCCCGGAAAGATTTCACAAGGGAATTCTTTCCCCCGGAAAAATTTCCCTAACGTAGTAATTAGTTTGCTGGATGTATTCATTGTAGGAATTTTAACCAATCTTTACAGCTTTACTACTTATTTTCATGTTACATTTCCTATTACTTGGTATTTATTCGTTCTTTTTTTCCAGCGTTTAACATGTTGAATTGAATATACCTAAATTAACCATATAATTAAAATACTTTTGTGCTCAAGAAACAGAAGCTAGGATTAAGCGGTTTAATAATAACGCTAATATCCGAAGTGACATTAATGAATTATAATTTCATTTTAACTTTGACATTAAAGGTGCATTAAAATGGATTAAGGATAAGCTACAGTTAAACATAAATTTAATCTTTTTCCTTTAATTAGCTTGATTAAGCATGAAGCCGTTTAATCCAGGCTTCTGTTTCTTTTATGCTGATTAATTTTAATATTCTTCTTAGTTTATGTACATCGTTGAAGGTTGGGATAAAACAGAGACGAACAAAATAATAAAATAATATGATACGTACATTATAAAATATCTATAAAGTTTAACTAGCCTACAATTACTATGAATACACTTACATTCAGCACAATAATTTACTGTATTTGGGAAATTTTCGCTGGGGGAGGAAATCTCTAGTGACGTTTTTCCGGGGGGAAAACTTTCTTTGGAAAATTTTCTCCGGAGGGGGCAAGGTTTCACGGGGGATTTTTCATAATGGCACCGTATTAACTATACTGGCATTTGCTCATGCTATAGCATGGACAGGAGCAGAGTTAACTGAATCACTTGGCGAAATACCAGAAATATGTATTTACATGAAATCTGTGTAAATACCATTTATTTCTCCAGCGTCATTGGCCATACTCGACAAAGTAAAACAGTCACCCTGGGCTTTTTCCATGAAGTGTGAAATGTTTATTAGCTTGGAATTGCTAAAAGTAAAAATGAACAAGTGCTAGCTACTCTGATAATAAACATGATGACTTATATTCTAACTAGAAGTCCATAAGTTGTAGTATTGCACATCTGTGGCCGATTCTATCAAAATCATTAAACCCAGGTTAAGCCGCTACACCGCGTTAAAAATGGGTTACTATCCCAAACTCCGTGCAATCAATTCCTAGCTTAACTTGGTTGGTCTGCTTAACTCGGGTTTCACAGGCTGTTTCGGTTTCACAGGCCTATCATTAAGCCACTGTTCAGAAATTAGAGTTAAATGCAGTAAAAGCAGGCTAAAACTGAGGAAGGCTAAACCCTTGCCCGCGTTAGCGGTTAAGCGTTTTTGAATGTGGATATACTTTCAGCCACTACAAGCAGCCTACAACTAAAACGGAAAAGACAAATCTCAGGGTGCTTACTTACACCACAGTTGTCTCAGCAACCAATTTTAGTTTCAGTTTCTGCTGGTGAACGAAAGTAGCATCGGTTTCAGTTTAACTTTCTGTAGACTCAGGTGGTGTTTCACTTTCAGTTACATTTCCAAAAGTGCAATTTCTAACCTTCAGAAATAAATAAATCAACAATCGTTTAGACTCCCACTGCACAATGTTATTGAATTGATGGATTTAATCCCTTCAACCCATGTCAAGATAAAAATAACTTTTTCATGCGTTCTGATCTACTAATTATTTTTCTTGGAGCTTCTATTTTCATGGGGGTTCTTGGGCTTCTACGGGTTCTTAATTTTTTGTTTTTAGTGTTTTTAGAATTTAACTTTTCTAATCATTTTTAATTTGGAACAGCAAAATTGTGGACCCAAAATGAAATTAAACATCTTTGTTTTTTAAATAAATTGCTAGCAGAAGTTCAATGGATTCGGTTATCAGCAGGATTACGGTTTTCCGAATAACAGATGTTTTAAGTCTCAAATCTTTGCAGCTTTCCTGCTAAATGTAATTTGCTGAATTTCCTTTGATTACCAGCTTTGTGAGGAAATTACGCGAAACTTGAAGGAAGCAGTTTTGTATCAACTCCACTTTGGAGAAGAACAATAGCCAATTTTTGATTACAGTAGCATATCAAACCTGGGGGCCTTTTTAAGAAAAGGTAGAGTAGAGTAGAGTAGAGTAGAGTTAAAATTAGCTTTTTTTTACATTTTTCTACGAAATCGTGGAGTTAATTTTATCTCTGTGTGTTTTAACCTCTTTAACCTACAAAGGTTAAAGTCGGCAGAGTTAAAAGAAGTTTAAAATGGCAGAGTTAAGATAAACTTGCATTTATGAAAAGGGTTAATTTTAACTCTACTCTTGTCTACTCAACTCTATGTCATATTGTGCTTTGGCATTCAATAGTTTTAAACAACTTACGTAGACAGCGCTTGACATGCTACCGTGTTTGACATCTACTATCACTTGACATCTACTTAAGTTGTTTGGAAGCTAAAACCGATTGATTATGGGCGGAAATTCAACAGCTCTCTTGAGCCAAAGCTACAGTATTTCCACTAAATACAACTGGATATTGAGTGAGTCATTTCTTAATTGTTAAGTCGGACTTTCAGTCTTTACTTTGACTTTAGTCTTTTCAGGTCTTTACTAAACCAGTTTCAGTTTTAATCGGTAACCTAATATAATTTCAGTTTCAGTCCTTCTCCCAAACCTGCACAACCTGAAGCCTAGTTTCAGCTTCAGTATCCGTACCTGAAACATCATTAGACTACGTAATTGTTTTTATTGCATATAGTCCTCACAAATGACCTATATTTTGATTATGCGACAGTTTTAGTAAGTGTTCACATTGAGCACTAGTACATACAATTAAAGCAGCAATAAACAAATACACATGTGAGCTTAAATATTCTATAAAGTTTACGTGCTGTCCGTCTATAGCGTTTGCGATGTTTTTGTTGAAAGTTTTTGTCACAATTGATTTAATAAGTGTAAATGGCGTGATGACCATTGCTGGGGCCCCCAAATTAAATCTAAGTCTTAATGACTTTATTGCGTACCGTTTCCAATGCTGTGCCGTTTCCAATTTGAAGTCTAATGAGGTCTAATGGTGGTCAATTCTAATACTGTTTGAATTGCAAATGGAAGGGCCCCATCAGCGAATATATAAAGTTTACAAATAGTGATGTTGCAAAACAGGTTTTCATCTAAACTGAAACTTTAACTGACAAATCTTGAAAAGTGAAAGCGTAAACTAAACTTTAAAGTAATTAAATGTATATAAACTATTTTTATTTCTAAGTTTTCATAATATTATCTCTTATCGTGTGCTAAAGTTATTACCAAGTTAAGTGTGAAGACTTAAGATATTCTAATAAAATATTCTAACATAACAAGTGATATACAGATCAGTTCCACCAAACTCTTAGTCTCTACACTGCTCTATCAATAGTTGTGTCTAAAGTAAACGTGTTATTTAAATTGGTGGCCTTCAACGTGTTCCAAAATGAAAGCCTATTTTCTTCTGGTTATCTGGCATATCTTTGCATATCCTTTAATCCATGAGCCATCTGAAGAGCCGACCATTTCACCAGATTTGGAAAGCCGCCCATGGATCAAGTCTGGTATCTTTCTGGTTTCAGTCATTCTCAGCCAAACTCCTGGTCAGATGTTCATTCTCAAAAGTAACTTTTGTAAACAATTTTCATGTTCAGCTTTTGGTTTAATCTGGTATCAACCTAAACTATCAGAGCCACACTCCACGGCTCTACGCTTACTACTCATTGCAGCCGGTGATGTAGAGCTTAATCCCGGCCCAGTTATCAACTATGATGCTTACACAAAGTCAGAATTAGAGCGCGTCCTTTCGTTTCTTCGTCTTAACGACGACACTTAGACGTACGTCCTACCCACAACACCCGAAGGTTTAATTCTAGAGCTGCAATCGTAGAATCAACACGTGGTTGAACATTTTCTGCTACACCCTGGAAAACTACCGAACACCTTGTTTAAGAAAAGTCAAGATGAACAACCTAAAGGGATCGAACATTCAGCTACCACCACAACACCCACTATAAGTAGCCAAAGTGAAATCCGCAGGGTCAAATTACCAGAATTCTATGCAAAAGAGCCTCGATTCTGGTTTCAACACATTGAACAATTGCTAGAAGGCAAATCTGAAGGTGTACGAAAACAAAGTTTCCTAGGAGCATTATCGACAGACATAGTTCTAGAAGCTGGCATCGATCTCACCAAATCTTTCACAGATAGAAAGAGTCAAATCATCCTCAGCTTGTCAGACAGTGACACTCGCCGCTTGAAACAACTTCTTGCGACACAAGAGTTAGGAGATCGAAAACCCACAGCCGCTCTTCGTCAGCTCCAACGCCTTGCTCCCAACAACCCCGATGTCGTCCGCATGAGGTTCATCGAAATGATGCCGGAAGGGGTCAGATTGGATCACAGGTGGAAGAATCCTTGGTACCCATTGCATCAGTCGCTTTGGTTTCCCATCGGTCATCATCACTGACCGGGGAAGCCAATTTGAATCATCCCTGTGGACCTACCTTCTGCAAAGACTTGCTTGACGCACAACTGCTTACCATCCTCAATGTAAAGGAATGATTACATTTCCGTACATTTACATACGTTTCCATCGAACTCTCAAAAACGCCCTTCGCTGCGTTTGCAACAAGAAAGACTGGTATTCAGCATTGCCAATGGTCGTACTTGGTTTGCGTTCAACAATCGGTACCCACGGCTATTCTCCATCACAGCTGGTATATGGCACGGAACTAACTTTACCAGCTGATTACTTTGTGGAACCTAAAATTTCCAATGACATTCCGAAATTTGTGGAAAACTTGTTTTACAAAGTTTCGTCATTTCGCCCTCCTCAAAGACTTGATAACAAAACATCATTTGTACCGGACTATTCACAAAGTAACTTTGTATAGATAAGGAAACCTTTGGTCCATTCCTCCCTCGAACATCCCTACTCTGGCCCATATCCAGTTATTAAAGGGACGATAAAACAATAACTGTGGAAATTCATGGACGGCAAACCACTATATCAATCGACCGTACTAAGCCAGCCCTTATCATGCCAGGGGCAACTGTAAATGGATCAGTCCATTTAGTTACTTCTCATTTCAAAAAGGATTATGACATTATTTGCCCTTGCACTCAAAGAAAGAAAGTTATCTTCAAGCTACAACCAACTGTGCATTTAATTTCTTAAAGAGCTCCGATCAAAAGGCGTGGAGCCATGTGAAGACTTAAGAAAACTTAAAAAGCAAAATGAAAATATTCTAATATAAAAAGTGATATACAGATCAGTTCCACCAAACTCCTAGTCTCTACACTGCTCTATCAATAGTTGGGTCTAAAGTAAACGTGTTATTTAAATCAAGTCATTCAAAATCTGAGAAAATTCCAAAAAATTTCAACTTATCTTAATAATTGCTCGTAACAAATGATTTTGGCTCACCACTGAACAGAGATTCAAGGAAATAATTTTATTTGCATTAACTAGTGCTTTCATATTCTAACAGTTAAAGTTTCACTTTAGTGGAAAAGTCAGTTGCTTTAAAATATTATAATTTGTACTCTTTATATATTCACTGATGGGGCCCCAAAATTTGCACTTTAAACTGTCTAGAGTTTACCACCATTTGACCTCTCTAGTAGGCTTCAAATTGGAATCGGCACCGCAGGGTGTGCAATAAAGTCATGAAGACTTGAATTTAATTTGGGGGCTCCAGCTATGGTTATCAAGCCGTGTAAATATATTGAATTAGAGTTGATTTAGACGGCACCACTTCATGATTACTTTTCACATCTGAGGCCGCGCATAGTGCACACGGGCATCAATACAGCGACATTTTCGATTTTCGGATGGACTTGAACATCGTCGCTTCGCAGAGCAGCTAAAATGAATTCCTTCATGATTTGTAATTCTACGAGCTGCTCTCCTGTGTGGAACTGAAATTAAGCGCGAATAAAACAATATAACAGAAGATTACTGCTAGACTGCCACTGCCAAACCTTACTGGTGACACTTGATTTAATTTTAATTAAAACTATAGGTAACTGCTAAAATTACAATATTGTTGTACAATAGTAATATAATTACAATACTGTAATAAAACATGTGAGAGGTCTTGTTCGATTATTCCCAATCCTATAATCCTTAAAACTTGACCAATCGAACTAAAATTATGCAATGGTATGTTTGCAAAAACCCTGAGTTCAAATATCGAAAAATACTTTGATTTGGAGAAGTTCAATTTTTTCAATTCGTAATTGATCACATTATAAGAATTTGAAAGGTTGGGGGGGGGGTGGGGCTGAGACAAGGCCTCATGTGAGTACTTTTTAATATGGCAATTACATAGGAAACATTTTGAAAGGCAGCTTTGCCGAATGGAAACTCAGCCTTTCCCGATTCTGAAGGCCAACATGCCTGCTGCCTGCGGATACTTACAGAACTAATGCCTTATCGCTCCTCTGTGAGCGTGGGATTTCCGCTGACCCGCACTGCAGATGTAAAGGAATTTTAGTCAAGTTCGTTCTGTGTAATTTATTCAAGCAAATATTTCTTATCACTTTTTTGTAAAACTTCAGCATGTGTTGAAGTTGACTCGCAGACAGTGTGACCAACACTCTAGCTATCAAAGTCATGTCCATTTGTTTATGTACTATCCTACTATAAACATCTGTTTTATCACCCGTTGTTATTGTTGGCTGTTTTCCTGAAAAAAGAAAAAGTATTCGCTGATGGATTAACGAAAATTTATCATTGAACAGTGAAAAACAATGCGTTACTACAGGCAAAATGGTTGTTGGGTGGTAATGAACTGCACGAACTACTTATCCAGTTTCTGAAATAACATTTAACAAAAACATTGGCTTAGTTCATTCTCGTAGCAAAGGTTGCAAGTGGATTTTGAAGCAAATTTGTATTCGTAAAAGTTTGATGAGTTTCTATACTGGACTATTTTAGAAAGTAAGAAGCAAGATACTTAGTAAATTCGGGCAAGCTGTAACTACATATGTGTGTAGTAGGTGTGGTGATTCAGTCCATTTACCAAGAGGAGCAGATGTATGTGTCGAATCCTAGTGAAAATATTTGGTGGCTCTACTGTCATGTGAGGATACTTTTCAACACGGTGGTGGAAAAGAGTCCTGGACTATGCGGAGCTCTCAACGGACATAGCTTGTGATAGCTAGTGGTGGAAAAGAGTCCTGGGGGCAGTTACATAAAAGTTATCGAGTTGCGAAATCCGCAACTTTGAGGCCCGAGTACTCACGACTTGACATCTCAAGTGTTGCATAAAATTTCTCAAGTTCTTAAATTGCAAGTTCTCAAGTTGCACGTTATCGAGTTCTCAAGTTGCGAAATCTTTTCCGCAGTAAAATCTAGTGCGTGTTTCATAAAAGCTCTCAAGTTCTCGAGTTGCAAGTCGCGAGTGGCCTGCAAGTTCTTTGGTCAAAATTGACCAGAGAACTTGCTTCTCGAGTTCTGGGGCCAGTTTCATAAAAATGTTCTCGAGTTCTCGAGTCTAGTAACTAAACTACGCTGGAAGTTTTCGAGACCCGCAAGTCGCACTGCAAGTCACGCTGAAAAAGTTCTTGAGTTCTCAAGTCAAGTTCTCTGGTCGATTTTGACCAGAGACATTTTTGCCAACTTGAGACGTACTCGAGAAATATTTGTAAATTTAAATTTGTAAATAGTTTCTTCCTACTTCACTGGTTTGCTCAGTGGACTAAATAAATCACCATAAAATTTTCCGGAGATATATTTGCATATAATTTTTAGTAGAAGAAGTTGTTGTCACTGAAACCGACCACTCGAGAACTTGAGAACTCGAGAACTCGAGAAGGTTCTTTATGAAACTGGCCCCTGGAGTAGTTAATAAGCGACTGCCGAGTCAGTAGGCATTCATACAGCCTGACATGTATAAATTTTTTGAGAAGCATCTTATGCTTTCATTCATTATTGTCAACGCCATTCCTTTTCCATTTTCTTCGTGTTTGTTTAATTGCTTAATCAGACTAAATGCCTATATTGAAATCTTTTACAATTTAATTAATTTGGGGCAGCAATGAAATAAAATAGAAATTTTTCAATTTTCTATCCGGCGAAGGAAATTTGAAAATATTGGTCAAGTTTCTAAAGTTTCTGAAAATACGTTTTGAAACTTTAATTGTAGTGATCACGTAGAAACACATCTATATTATGATGTGCATGTATGTATACATATGCATGTTGTATGTACAAGTAAGAATAAAGCAAGCGTAAAGCAATAAAGCAAGCGTGTGAATAGGCGACGAGCATCCACTTTGTCAGTAGCTTGCATTGCAAGTTCTCGATTTCTCAGGTTCGCGAGTTGCAAGTGATCAAGTACTTGAACTTGAGACCTCAAGTTCTCTTGTAGCCTTGCAAGTTGAGCCAGTTTTCCCGATTCTGCGGAAAATGTTATGAAACACTTGAAATCCGCACTCGAGACTTGAGACTTGCAAATTGCATCTTGACAACTCGAGAACTCGAGAAGCTTTATGAAACTGACCCTGGACGATACACAACAATCGGCGGAGATGCGACAGTCATAACAGACTTGAGCTCAAGCTTGAGTCGGTTTGAAGGGAGTTGAGCTGGTCAGAGCGGACTTGAACTAGTAAATAAGGGATATAGTTGCTCTAGCACTTTCCAAGCGGATGCTAGCTAGTCAGTGGGACATTCGATTCCTGCTTAAGGGGGTATACACCATGTGAGTGGTCAAGAACTTGGTCGTTGGTTCTTGGCTGGCTTCCAATAACTCCCAGGCTCTCGATAACCCGGTCCGACCCCCCACCTTTTGTGACACCCACTATAAACACTAAAAAGTTTCTCCTCGCTGTTTAGATCAATGACAACATCTACGCTTTGGCACTATGACTGAAGACGTATTGGATAACATACACATAGTATTAGCTTTGCTGTAATCTTAACGGTTTCAGACAATTGCTATCCTAAACATGCAGAATTGCCGAAAAAAGTTTGGTCGCGGAATCAAAAAATTTAATTCTGGTGCGACCTCGGAAGCTGCAATTTGGAGTGAACATCCACCCCATAGGTCCACAAAATTGTGGCAAGTACGGGCATTGTAGTTTTACTCCACTTGAAACATGAAAATATGTCAATTTTAGTCAGGTTCGAAAGGTATCTCAAGGGGTTCTAGCTTGACAACGCTGACGAGTTGGCTCAAATTGTGCTGAATTGTAGCCTTACTGGACCTGCCACAATAACATAAATGTCAACCTGTTTCCTTCATAAATATATGCATGGCTGACATTTTGAGTACTCAGCTGAACGTAAGCTCAACTGCCTTACCAGTACATTCTCGTAGCGTTTGCACAGCCTTCATCTTTTTTTGCCACTTTTTTCATATTTCAAGTGGAATACAACTACAGTGCCTAAGTTTAAGCTGAAGAAACAGTAGTATCGGGATGAACTCATTTATTTAGTTGTATTTCGCTGCTTATCAATCAATTGTGTACGGTTGTTTTCTTTTCGTATGGGAGCTGTGCAAACGCTACTGGGCAGGCAGCTGAGTTAGCGTTCAACCGGACTAGAATTGACACATTTTCGTTTTTCAAGTGGCGTAAAACTACAATGCCCGGGCAGAAATCCTTCATATTTGACATAATTTTGTAGACCTATGGGCTGTATGTTCCCACCAAATTACAGCTCCCGCGGTCGCAGCAGAAACAACTTTTTTAATTCGGCCGACAAAATTTTCCATATTTTCGACGATTCTTCAAGTTTAGGATAGCATTGCTGCCTAACCGTTAGGGGGAACAGCAAATCTAAGGCTAATGTGTTTGTCACCCAATATGTCTTCTCTCATTGCGCCACAGCGTAGATGATTTTATAGATCCAAACAGTAATGTGAAGTTTAAATACTTTTATATTTACAGTGGGTGTCACGAAAAGTGGAGGGCTAGATCGGGTGCCTGGTAAGCTACTGAGAGCCAGAAAAGAACCAATGACCAAGTATTATTCTGACCACGCACAAGGTGTATATTCATGCAAAAAATCAAGCCGATCCAAGAAAGTTGAGTAAAACGTAAGCTATCCAGGATTCGCAATTGGGGTGGGAAAGAGCACTGAATTCTGCGGCACTCTCGCAGGACATGAGTAAGCCATACTCGGTGGTGGAAAAGTGTCCTGGAAAACACGGCAGTAATCCTCGTGAGGGCTCGAATCACCTACACGGACGTAGAGCCACCAAGTATTCTCCCTGGGATTTGACAAATGCAATAAGAAATATGTCCATGGACGCATAAAATGATGTACAACTTAATTATAACTAGAACAAACAGAAAATATAAATGTTAGAAGAGCAAAAAGTTACCCGGAGACGTGCAACTATCGGCTTTCTGTATTTGGCATATTACTCTAACTCCTGCGGACGGAATATTGCAAAGAAAGTTTGCTGGTTCGTAGGAACCGAAAATAGTCGCTGTAATGATACATTCTGTAGAATCATGATCAATGGGAAATCCGTCCATGAATTTCAAATATCTGGAACAATGCAGTTTATTCAAACTGATGGCGGCACGTTTAGTATATTGTAGTTCGGTTTAATTCCAACAAATAATTAATATTCTGTTAACTGCGGTTGAGGGATTGGTCATTAGACTCTCTTCTGGTTGTGACAATGATCTAACAAAGAGTATATGTGTTTTCCGGGGATTGTGGGCTGCCGGAGGTGTGTAAGTACTGGGAGTATTGAATGCCACATGTTTGGTGATCAAAGTTGATACCAGTATTCTTCCTGATACATAAAGAATTATTCACTCTCATATGTAGTACTGTAACTACATACTCTGTTAACGCAGGTAGTGGTACTCTTCGCCACACTTTAATTGCTCTCTTTGCAAATACAAAAGGAATGGCGCTTACACTCAATTGGAAACTAGAAGGAAATGGAGGGGGCAGGAAAAACTATGTATTAAATTTGAGACGGTTTTTGCACACTACTGCTATACAGTGAAAACCAATAGAGTTTTCTATTGTTTTTCAAATTTTCTGATGTTGACTCTGAAACGTACCATTTTTACTAGTTTCAACCTGAAATTATAGGTTTTGTCTGGAAACATTTTCTAATTTTTATGTTAAATATCTCGCTATTCGAAGTGTATTTCGTTAAAAACGGGATGAAGCTTTCTTACTGTTGTCTATAAACCATCAGTTTTGCGTGATGAGTCATCAAAACTGTCTTGACAATAATCATTCTTATGTAATCAGTTGGTATTGTTCTTTCGTTGCGTATAGTTGCCTGCGGGCTCGGTTGTCTTTAGATATATAATTATGCTTTATTAATTATTGGTATTTCCGCTGTCCGTAAGATTAAAGATCCGTAAGTCCTTACAGTAAATTGATGCCTTTCTTTATTATTCATTAGGGCGGGATATTAGGGTTCTATTTTGCGAGCTATTGCACCATAGGGGTTTAACCTGTGATCGCTAAGCCTTTTAATTGCCGGTAAATACCGGATAGTTTGCTGGTAGTTAATATTTGGCAACCATGACACGTGACATTGACCGGTTTGTTATTTAAAAATTGACAAATTTTGCGATTTTTCATTTATGTTTTTCGAACTCATTTGAGTTTTGTTTAATAATTTTTACATCAAACGACTCGTATTAATTCGGAGGATCTTTTGTGATATTTTCCTGTTGTTTTTGAAGACTTTGAAAATTCCCCTATTGTGTAGGGTGCAACTTTAAAATAGTATGAATTTTAGAGCTAACGAAACATGGTCGGGGGAACCCCCCCCCAACTCCCCCACCCCCTAGGTAATTTGGGATAGGGGAAACGAATCTGAGCTGACTGGAGTTATTGGGGCAGCCGAATAACCGATTCTTCAGTAAGTTTTAGGTAGATTTAGCTTATTCCCACCTCCCCCGCCAAAACTAGAAAATAATTTTTCAAATTTTTCCAAATAATATTTGCTGTGTGTTTTCCTTCAATTCTGGTCTTGAATACTTCTGTATATGGGAATAATCAGCGCTAGAAACTTCACGGGAGCTGCATTTGGGTAATTTTTGAAGAAATTTTTGATTTTTGGTCAATTTGTGACCCCCCATTTGACCCCGCCAAGGTCACTTTTTGTTCAAATTTGGTCAAAAAAGGCCTCAAATTACTCGTTGGAACATCCCCCAAGCGTGTAAAATATTTTTAGGTAATGTTAAAGGCAAAAGTTTCAAAATTTTGCAATTTTAGGCCAATTTTTGCGAACTTCGACTTTCCCCAAGTGTCTCCCAAAACAATTTTCAGAGTATTTTGGTGAATTTTGAACTTATCTAAGGGTTATCCTGGACGCTAAAAGCGATTCTATGCATGTGTTTGGTCAATTTAGGTGATTTTAAGCAAATTTTTCCAATTTTTGAAAAATCACCTCCCCCAAGTTTCACGAAATTTCCAAATTTTATGTTTTTCTAATTCTTTTTAAGATTGTGTAGCCCAGTATTAGATTTTTGTGACATAATCTGAAGTTTTGTGTTATATTAGTGAGCTCAATATAAATATATTTCTGATATACGTATATAAACTTTGAAGTTATGTTGAAGGTTTTCTACCCCCCGTTTTTCACGAAATTTTCGAATTTTGTGTTGTTCTGACCTTTTCCAGGTCCTAGTGTTTTTATAATCGATTTATTGAGCCTAGATATAGTCATTTTTGATATACGTTTGTAATTTTGACGAAATGTTGGATTTTTCTACCCCTCCATCTGTGTTTTTCTTGCTTTTTGACGATTTTGTAGGTATGTTGAGTAATTTTGCGTAGGTTTACCTTTTGAAGAGTTGGTCCCTTTAACTGATTTAGAACTAATTTGGAAAAATGTTGGCCAAATTGACGAAAATATACTAATTTGACGATTTAAGGCACGCTCTGGAGACACGTCAAGCTACTCGTTTATGTTTGGAAAGGGAACAAAAGATGGCGGAATTGAAAAATTCTATTACCCTGTTTAAAGGGCTGAGTAATTATAACGGCCGTGAAACGAAACTCACCCCGGAAGATTGCATTTTGAGTTTTGAAGCCGTTGCTACGGCTAATAATATCGAATGAGAGGAATTTTAGCAATATATTGGCAAAATTGGGTGAATCTGTCATACACCGGTTGTCTTCCTTGGGTATGCCAATTTCGTATGACGAAATGGTCAAACTCTTGAAGACTCTGTACGAACCATTACAAACAACTGCGGTTGAACACTCTCGGAAATTTTATGTACGTACTCAGGAAAAGGGGGAAAACGTTCAAGATTTTATGTCTGAACTGGAAATGCTGACGGAAAAGCTTTTCCAGGCGAGAGTGAGGATGACAGAGCCGATAAATTTTTGAGCAATTGCGAAAAGGTATAATACCAAATTTTTGGAAACTTGGAGTTTCGCTTTTGTCAGATTTGGAAAGTTGGGGTCATTCTATGATGAAATTACGTAAAATAGTCACTCAACTTTCACGACATGAAGAGGAGTGTGATACGGATTCCACAGAGTTGAACGCTTCAGACAAGCCTGAAAAATCCCAGAAACGGGATAAAAAGGCCAAATCCAAAGCGAAAGTTTGTTCCGTTTCTACCGAAACTTCTGAAATTTCGGGTTTTTTGGACAAAAGGTTGCAGTCCATGGAGGACGAAATCGAAAAGGTGAAAATTCGAAATGCTCAAAGGGATTTGGTCCTGGAAGGGACTAAGGGTGAGTCAGCAGACACAGCAAACGCTCAACGATCTACGAGTGCAGCTTCTGGCAAGGTAAATTCCGTTCAGGCACCAACGGAAAAGAAGGAAAAACCGCCAGAAAAGTTCCAGCGGAGCAAAGGACCTGTTATACATCGGTAATCCAGGTCATATATCACCGCAATGTGCCGTGAATCAACGAAATAATCAGAATTCTCGTGGCAGAGGAAGCCAAAATAGTAGAACTTTTGGTGGTCGCCGTAAATTGTCGTCGTATTTAGGTGGTCGGAATTATTACAACAACCAGTCAAATTATGATGATGGTGGCTATTCCAATAATCGAAATTGGAATAGAGAAAATCGAGGAAGAGGCGGCAATCGAGGAGGCCGTCTGGGAGCAAATTTCGGAAATCGGAATCAGGAACCGAGTATTTTTATGGCCCCCAGTGGGCAGGTTATTTTCGAGGGAATGGTCAAAATAAATCAGGTGTAAATTTTTTGACTCCCATTGAACAACAGACTGACCCTGCGTATCAGTTGGTCCAAGCCTTGCAGAGTTTTCATCAAGCGGGGAGCATGGCAAATTCCGTTGCAGCTCCTCCGCAGTAACCCCCCATCCCGGAAAAACCGAATGTACGTTTACTGAGAAGAAAAAACCGCAGGCAAATTTTTTAAAGGGGCTTTCGAAGGTTTTTACGGATGAAAAAGTGCTTCATGCAAATCAGATTTGTGCGGTTTTTACTCCTACTCATGCAGATGTAACTCGGGGTGAACTATCTCAAAATTCTCCTGAAAATCCCCGAAATGTACTGCAGTCTCAGTTGCAACAATGTTTGCAAAATGTTGATATACGTACATTCGTTAACGCTTTGACACACACCCCCCTCCCTTGATCTCCTCAGAATGTGACATTTTTGGAACCATTTAGTCGAGCAGCGTTACGGAATATGAAAAATCCACGTATTATTCCGTTAATACCGTTGATCTCAATTGTCTTTTTCACAAAATTTTAGTAATACGTATAACGGTAGAAATAATTTCTTCAACCACTCTGGTGGTCGAATAAATTATTCTTATAATGCGTCTTTTACCCCACGTGCGAATTATTCAGCCAATAATTGGAGTGGAGGAGCGCCTAGTCCTAATCAAAGTTGGCGCCCCTCCAGCCAAAATTATTGGAACAATGGTCCTTGTACTAACCGGTTGCCCGGTATTAGTACTCAGTGGTATGGAAATGACCGACAGTCTTTTACTGTGCCTATAAATGGTAATTTGAATCAAGGTTGAAATTACAACAGCAATGCGCGTGTTTGGGAAAGCAGTAGGTTTCTATGGGAAATCTTGCTGCTTTCTCTAATACAAATTTGCGCCAGTATATAGCACAGCAAGGGGCACCTGGCCTTACGGCAATATCTAGTACTAGTGTAACTTGGGTAGGTAGTCAGGGATCATGTGTAGGTGTAATCGCGGCGGCGAATGTCCCTGAACATGGGGACACGATGCTGAAGGCTTCAAACAGTCTAGATGAAACCTGTACAACTAATGCTGCAAATAGCTGAGATGCCTCAATTTATAAAAGGTCAAAGATGAAAACTACAAATACGCCATCTAGCGTGAAAATAACTATAGAAACATCACCAGACCAGTTAATTACACGATTAAAACTTCTTAGAACTATTCTTGATGCACCTGAACCAGAGGAAAAGGCAGCTAAAATTTGTTTTTGAACGTGGAGGGAGGGAAACTAACAATAACGTCAAACGTAAAAGTGACGATAATTTATCATCAGGACGAAGGAAGTCGAAACACAAATTGAAACATGGTCAGAAAAGGCATTCTTGTAAGATTCCTGACCCAGATTTTCCCGGAAGATTTGTTTCTGAGTATAATTCTTCGGAAAGTTCATGTTCAGATCAATCTCTGTCAGATTCGTCAACTAACGAAAGTGAAGAGTTGGAAGATTTTGAAGCGACTTCAAGTCATCAGCCACATAAAGCTCCTAAAACCGATTTCGTGGCAAATAATCGGAACTTTTTGGCCGCATTTGTACATCAGGATCAACATTTTCTTGGTGCTCAGACGAAACTACCGCCTGTGCATTCACCCCTGATAGTTGCATCAGTGGGAGGCGTGAATACCTTGGCACTTATTGATACGGGCCCTAAAATTTCAGTGGTTTCTATAAATTTTGTCGAACATTTAAAGCAGAAATGACCGGAAAATTTGTCATTTGGGGATGGTGCCTGTGAAAAGGCCACCGCAGCTAACGGAACTGCCATAAATTTTTCAGGTTGGGTTAAATTCGAACTATCCTTTCAGGGTTACAGCTGGGCTCATCAGTATTTGATCAGTGACTTTTGTCCATACGACATTCTTCTGTGTATGGATTTTCCTTCATACTATGGCTGGTCAATGCTCATGGGTATCCACTCCATATATTACCCGCTTTTTAAGGAAGTTCCTTTGCTGGGGGCGCCTCAAATAGGCAGCAGCATCTTGCAAATGATTGGAAAAGCACGGCCTACGGTTTCGAATATTTGTTTGCGAGTTGTAACTTGTATACCGGCGAATTTTGAGTCATGGGTCTCTATTTCATGTGAAGAAGGACCACAAACTTTAGATGTGAATGTTTCTGATGATGAATGGGACTTACCATTTGTATTCACATAGCCATCAATTGTAAATGAGCGAATAGCTCCTCGGCCTTCACGATTTGAAGAAACGCCTAAACTAGTACGTAGTTCCAAGAAAGTATAGGAAAAATATGATTGTTATATTGTTTCTGGTATAATTTCCAAACAGGAAAAAGCTCAAGAATTCAAAGTTTGGATTTTAAGCGATGAGCCAATTCAGCTACATCCAGGAATAGTACTAGCTTACGCGGATGACATAGTCACTTTAAAAATTGAATTGAATAAAATAACAAGAAAAGACAGCTACCCTTTGCCAAAAGTAGATGAAATCCTTGATATGTTCAGTAAAGGGAAATTTTTTCATCTTTGGATTTAAATAGCGGCTACCGGCAAATCGAGATGTTTCCTCCCCATAAGAAAAAACGAGAAAATTTATTTCGCATATGGGCTTGTTTCATTTTAAAGTCATGCCATTCGGCTGGACGAATGCCCCTGCGACTTTTCAAAGAATGATGGAAAAGATACTCACCGAATTGCCTGTTTACATTGACGATTTGTTAAATCCATCTAATTACGATACTCATCATTTGAAAATGCTAGAAATGGTTTTCCAAAACTATCGGATCATGGTTTACGGCTAGTGATGAAAAAGTGCGTGTTTTTCTGCAAAAAGGTTGAATATCTTGGTCATTTTATCTCCGAAAAGGGCATCGAAACAGATCCACGTAAAGTAACTGAGGTTAAGAACTTTCCAGTACCTATTACTGTAAAGTAATTGCGTGGTTTCTTAATTATGGCTGGATATTATCGGAGATTTATTAGTAACTTTAGTTCTATTGCGGCACCAATGAATAACTTGCTCAAAAACGATAAAGGTTTTCACTGGAATGAAAAATGCCAACAGGATTTTGAAAATCTAAAGCTAGCTTTAATAAACACGCCTCTTCTTGGGTACCCAAATTGGGATGATCCTTTTATTCTAACAACAGACGCTAGTGTTGTGGGTCTTGGTGCAGTTCAGAACAAGATCAGCCTGGAGAGAAAAAGCCTAAACCTACAGCTTATGCTAGTAGATCTTTAGTTGGTGCAGAAAAACGCTATAAAATTGTTGAGTTGGAATGTCTTGCTGTAGTTTGGGCATGCAAGCATTTTCAGCATTATCTACGTCATCGACAATTTACTTTGTATACTGATAATGAAGCCCTCAAGTATATTTTTGCAAATACCAAAAATCAAGGCTATACTAGAATTGCGAAATGGGCTATTGCACTTTCTGAATTATCAGACTTTACATCGAAAAACCGTAGATAATCCTGTAGCTGACTGTTTGTCTCGCAATCCACAACAGACTGTCGTTGAACACGACAACAGCGAAGTTGAGGATGCGAATCAAATTAGTAAACCTGTGAACAAGTTTCAGTAGGTATCTGATGAGTTTGATGTAACCGGTGATATGTACCCTCCAGTCTTTGTCATAGAGCAATAAACAGATGACCAATGGTCACAAGCTCTTAAAAACTGATCCTGGCTTTAGTGCTTTTAAACTTAAAGAAAATGGAATGCCGTATCGATTTAGCACTGATATTAGCGGTCGAAAGAGAAAGTGTTCTGCTCGGTTAACGAGCGTACCTAGGAAGCTTCGCAACTATATTTTAGAACGGTTTCATTCTGATATTGATACTGGTGGTCATTTGGGTGTACCTCAAACTAGCAGTGAAAACTAAAGCCGCAGTGAAATATTATTGGCCCACATCACTTACTGATGTTAAGTTGTTTATACGTAATTGTATTGTATTTGCACGATTTTCTATTGGGCCGAGGCACTCTGAAGCGCCTATGAAAATTTATTCGCCAGTTACTAAACCGTTTGAACGCATTTACGCTGATGTTATGCATTTCCCGACTAGTAAAGAGCAGAATGTTTATGTTTTGGTTGTAATTGATCAACTTACCCGTTGGGCAGAAGCTTGGCAATTACGAAATGAAAAACCCGAAACTCTTATACGTGTTCTTTTGAATGAATTTATTTTACGGTACGGGGTAGCAACTGAGATAATAACTGATCGAGGTCCTAATTTTCAGGCAGAAGTTACTAATACTCTTTTTAAATTAATGGGTACTAAAAGATTACGTACCACTGCCTATCATCCTCAGTTAAACGACATAGTTGAACGGGTAAATGGCACTATACGCGAAATATTTAAGAAATAATACGGACTTTAACTGAAAACTGGCATATTACTGCGCAAATTATTTCGGATAAAGCGGAACTTGTTAAGCAACGTTGTGATAAGGGCGTACGTATGAAGGATTTTACTGTGGGACAGCTCGTTATGCGTAACATTACACAAGTGCCTGTAGCTCAAGGTACTTCGCCAAAATTTGCACCAAAGTACGACGGTCCCTACAGAATTGTAGAAATTTTGTCTGATCAAAACGTGCGTTTATGTAATTTGAAAACGGGTGACATTAGTAAGGTAATTCATGTCAGTAGATTGAAATTTTCACCTGATATTAACCCAGAAACCGGGGGGGGGGGGGTGTTGGAAATAGATATTGATGATCCAACCGCTCACAGTGGTGTTACTGACGTAGATACGTTGCATGATAATAAGGTCGTAAATACGAATACTGATGATGTACTTGTGAAACATTGTGTATTAAACGATGAAGATAAGGATCAAGTGCAAGTAGATGAAACCGAAGATGTACAAGTTGTTACTAAACAACCAGTTATGCAGCAGCCTGCGCAACTGCTATCGCTAGCAATGGAAAGGGAAGAGACCGTAACGCGACAAAGCCAAGGATGCGCTATTACCGCTTCTAATTTTTAAAGTCTACCTTGCACAAATATTCCTATTCTTCAACAGCCAAGGTCTCTCGGTACTCCTTTTCCTAAACTTAAATTTCATTGCTGGATATTGCATTGACTTAAGAGTTTATCAATGTGCAAATTGAGTCGATAGCTTCCTACTATAACGTCTGTATTTCCTGTAGTGACTGCTTAATTTCAGCGAACTGTGAGTCATTCTTCGCGACAGTGGAAATCTGTGCAGGAACCGGAACGGACGTATTACAAGGACTATGCTGCTAACCTTGACGCATTCGTAACACCGCGTCAGAGTAAATTGGCCACAGGGAATTTTTAATATCATACAAACGCACAACCTGTATGTTTAACTTCTGGTTGGTGCGCGACTACACCACTATGCACTGACCGAAGGTAACTACAATTAGTGTCTGTCGTGTACGGTAGTCAGGTACGCTATATTTTTTCTGTTTTTTCCAGTTTTTCTTTTTACAAGTTACTACTTTTCTGCTACGTTACTACTACTTTTCGTATTTTCAGTAATTTTTTGGTCGTATATAAATCTGAATTTTGAAAGCTAACATGTTACTATTTTTATTAAAGCTACGTTTTGTTGTTCACTTATTGGAATTTATTACGAATTGTTCTACTTTTTGGAAAAGCAAGCAATTATTTTGAAGATACGTAGTTGTTTTGTTGTTGTAGAAGCTATATGCTTAAAGAGGCTTATATATACGTTCAGTAATTAAACCCCACATATACTACGTGTAATTTGAAAAATTTTTGATTAGAGTTTAGCTTGCTTATCTTATGCAGTATTTAATCAGTATTTTTCTTTTTTCCGTATTTTGTATAATCAAAGCATTCTATACTTACTTCATTGGTGCCGCAATAGAACTAAAGTTACTAATAAATCTCCGATAATAGCGGTTAGCGTAATAATAAGGGTAGCGGTTTTTTCTCGTTATTTTATTCAACTGACGATAATGAATAACAAATCGAGTTGTTTCGTTAATTTTTGCCTACTAGCATGCATGTGGGAGACCATTGACTATCTGATGGAACACAAACTCCCTGTTCTAGCATTTTCGTCATATGCTATTCTATGTCCACTCGTTCCATTGGATTCATCCAATATGCCTTCGCTGTTAAAGGACCAGCCATTCCAGTATCAATTAGATGTTGTCCAGTGCTGCATTTTCCCAAGTTGTCAGGCGTTGCGAACATACGTACTTACGTATTAGTTCCTTAAACTTGCTTTTTGCCTTTTCTGAGCATTCAAATTTTCCAAATGAGCATCCTGGATGAATTGATCGTATAATTTCTGTTCAGTAGGTACTCTAGACTTATCTTCCGCTTGTTTTGACGTTGTAGGCACATCTACGTACGTATCTTCAACAGTTGTAGAAAAAATTTCAGCATGCACAGACTTTGGTAAGTCATCTTCACATATATATTCTTGTTCAAGCCAGGTGTCGCCCGATTGTCAAAAGGATTCCTTGCCTTGGCGGTTTTTTAAAGTGACTAAGTCATCCGCGTAAGCTAGTACCATTCCTGGATGTAGCTGAATTGGCTCATCACTTGTATTCTAAACTTTGATTTCTTGGGCTTTTTCCTGTTTGGAAATTATACCAGGAACAATATACCAATCATATTTTTCCAATACTTTCTTGGAATTACGTACTAGTTTTGGCGTTTCTTCAAACCGGGAAGGCCAAGGAGCAATTCGCTCATTCACAATTGATGGTTTTGTACGTTCGAATGGTAAATCCCACTCATCATCAGAAACGTTCGCATCCAAAGTTTGTGGTCCTTCTTCACATGAAATAGAAACCCATGGCTCAAAATTCGCCGGTATACAAGTTACTACTCGCAAACAAACATTCGAAACCGTAGGCCGTGCTTTTCCAATCATTTGCAAGATGCTGCCTATTTGAGGCGAACCCAGCAAAGGAACTTTCTTAAAAAGCGGGTGGTATATAGAGTGACGACCCATGAGCATTGACCAGTTATAGTATGAAAGAAAATCCATACCCAGAAGAATGTCGTATGGACAAGAAACAACTGAAATATTAGCACCCGTATCAATAAGTGCCAATGTATTCACGCCTCCCACTGATGCAACTATCAGGGGTGAATGCACAGGCGGTAGTTTCGTCTGAGCACCAAGGAAATAGTTATCCTGATGTACAAATGCGGCCAAAAAGTTCCGATTATTTGCCACGAAATCAGTTTTAGGAGCCTTATGTGGCTGATGACTTGAATTTTCATCCAAATCTTCACTTTCGTTATCTGTCGAATCTGACAGATTTTGGTCTGAACATGAACTTTCCGAAGAATCCTACCTAAAAAGAAACCTTCCGGGAAAATCTGGGTCAGGAATCTTACAAGAATGCCTTTTCTGACCATGTTTCAATTTGTGTTTCGACTTCCTTCGTCCTGATGATAAATTATCGTCACTTTTACGTTTGACGTTATTGTTAGTTTCCCTCTCTCCACGTTCAAAAACAAATTTTAGCTGCCTTTTCCTCTGGTTCAGGTGCATCAAGAATAGTTCTAAGAAGTTTTAATCGTGTAATTAACTGGTCTGGTGATGTTTCTATAGTTATTTTCACGCTAGATGGCGTATTTGTAGTTTTCATCTCTGACTTTTTATAAATTGAGGCATCTGAGCTATTTGCAGCATTAGTTATACAGGTTTCATCTAGACTATTTGAAGCCTTCAGCATCGTGTCCCCTTGTGCAGGGACATTTGCCGTCGCGCTTGCACCTACAGATGATCCCTGACTACCTACCCCAGCTACACTAGTACTAGAAATTGGCGTAAGGCCAGGTGCCAATAACACGTGGATTTTTCATATTCCGTATCGCTGCTGCACTGATAGATTCCAAAAATGTCACATTCTGAAGAGATCGAGAAATCAAGGGAGGGGGCGGGCTTGTGTCAAAGCGTTAACGAATGTACGTATATCAACATTTTGCAAAAATTGTTGCAACTGAGACTGAAGTAAATTTCGGGGATTTTCAGGAGAATTTTGAGATCGTTCACCCCGAGTTACATCTGCATAAGTAGGAGTAAAAACCGCACAAATCTGATTTGCATGAAACACTTTTTCATCCAGAAAAGCTTCGAAAGCCCCTCTAAAAATTTTGGGGTTTTTTCGGACATTGAATGGAATAATTGAACTGCGGGTTTTCCTTCTCAGTATACGTACATTCGGTTTTTCCGGGATGGGGGGTTACTGCGGAGGAGCTGCAACGGAATTTGCCATGCTCCCCGCTTGATGAAAATTGTGCAAGGCTTGAACCAACTGAGAAGTAGGATCAGTCTGTTGTTCAATGGGAGTCACAAAATTTACACCTGATTTATTTTGACCATTCCCTCGAAAATAACCTGCCCATTGGGGGCCATAAAAATACTCGGTTCTTCTCCAGAAATTTGCTCCCCGACTGCCTCCTCGATTGCCGCCCCTTCCTCGATTTCCTCTATTCCAATTTCGATTATTGGAATAGCCACCATCATCATAATTTGACTGGTTGTTGTAATAATTCCGGTTTCCGGGAAAATTACGACGACCACCAAAATTTCTACGATTTTGGCTTCCTCTGCCACGAGAATTCTGATTATTTCGTTGATTCACGGCACATTGCGGTGATATATGACCTGGATTACCGATGTATAACAGGTCCTTTGCTCCGCTGGACCCTTTTCTGGCGGTTTTTTCTTCTTTTCCGTTGGTACCTGAACGGAATTTACCTTGCCAGAAGCTGCACTCGTAGATTGTTGAGCGTTTCCTGAGTCTGCTGACTCACCCTTAGTCCCTTCCAGGACGAAATCCCTTTGAGCATTTCGAATTTTCACCTTTTTGATTTCGTCCTCCAAGGACTGCAACCTTTTGTCTAAATCACCCGAAATTTCAGAAGTTTCGGTAGAAACGGAACAAACTTTCGCTTTGGATTTGGCCTTTTTATCCCTTCTATGGGAGTTTTCAGGCTTTTCTGAAGCTTCTGACTCTGCGGAAATTTGCCAAATTCTTTCCCAATTATTTAAAGCGAGTAAATCTTCAAAAGGTAAGTCAATGATTATACGTATAAACAAAAACTCTATCTACGTAAAATTAAATTCGTCAAAATCGCAGAAAACACACTCAAAGTTATATACGTATAGCAAACATTTGGCGAAAATAAAGTCTAGGTCTCACTAATATCACACAAAACTATATATTATGATGTAAAAACGTAATACTAGGCTCCACAGAACTATAAAAATACAAGAAAAACACAAAATTTGGAAATTTCGTGAGTATTGGGGGGAGATGATTCTTCAAAAACATAAAAATTTGCTCAACAATGTCTGAGTCATGGAACGATATTCTGCAGAAAGCTTGCAAATTTATTCGACGCCACGATCCACTCACACATATAAGATTCCAAGTTCACTGCGCCCCGTCTCACCTGCCTCACCCAGAATGGGCAGGTGTTAGAATAAAATGTTGGAAAAAAGTTAGCTTAAATGTTTTTAATTTTCTGATTTTTGAAATGACGCTGATTATTCTAAATAAAATATTACATTTGAAAAAATTTAATGACTTTAAGATTTTACGCTGACACCTGCTCATTTTGGGCGAGTGGACGGGACGCAGTGTAATTGGAATCTTATATGTGTAAACATTCAAAAATTAAGCCTAATTTTTCAAAAGTTTTTTGTAAGTATCTTCTAACACGTCTAATTGTTAGTAGTTTTGCGCAAAGTATAATGTAGTTGACGCTAGAAAATTGGTTTTTACTTTTACTAATATATGCTTAGCTTAGATGAGCGGATGGGAAGCAGACTAGCCATTACAATCCTTTTACAGATCGAGTAAAATTCAGGTCAATTTTTATTTTTTATTTTTTAGAATTTTTGCATTAGAAGGAATTTGGATTGTTTTTGATGAGTGGATTATGACGACGAAACCAGAGCATATCAAAGAAAAGTAAGGGGTGGATCAAGATGGACTCCATCCAAGCATCCCAGAGTTGGAAGTGCACAAGATTTTCAGTGTCCACGTCCACGTTTGTCCACGCAGGTCTTGTCCACGTCGGCCCGCACATGCCCGCTTGTCCACGCTTTCAAATTTTGTCCACCAGTGCCTGCATTTCAAAACATATTTTCGTTTAGCAATCCAGTTTTAATTCCATATTGGTGCTAGGATTTTTAAGAATTACACTTTGCTTTTTAGTGCGCTTTTAAGCTGGTGTTTTCTCTGGAAATTTACTTTTTTTGCAGTATAAACATGTTTTCATGGGTTTTTGTAGCATTTAATACCATATGAAGTACACTGTTTTCATTTGTTCCGGAGAACGAAGCAACATGAATTGCTTTTCACTTTGCATACAATGATATTTCATTCAAATTACTTAAATTAAAGTCTTCCGAAAATGTTCAATGGGGGATATCTGAGGAGTGGAACGTTCCAGACTTTGAGAATTTTCAAAAATTCCGAAAAATCAGGTCAGAAAACCTTTACTTCATCAAAGTAAAGAAGATATTATATATGCACTCAAAATTGGTAGAAATAAGAATGTACATTATAAACCAAAACATACGTCTAAATTTACGAGTATATATAATGGAATTTAAAAATGTAATGCTTAATGATTGCTCTAAGAAAGGCTGGTATTGGCAACGCTGAGTCGAAATCAAGCAGAAGTAAAATACACATGTATGAAAACATTGCGCCTAGGCGCAAAATTTTTTCGAAAAACTTAAAACATCAGTAAAATGAATAAGAATTTGCTTCTTCAGCTAAACATTTAGTGTTTTAAAGTTGTTTGCAGTTTTAAAATGTGAGAAAAACAATAAAAACACAAAAGTTAGATTTTCAATAAAACTTGATGAGAGGTTCTTTGAGATGAGTGGCAGGTGTCCGGAATTTCAAATTGGAACTTCCCCCATTCCTCCCCTGCAATAATAAAAGAAAAATCCCTGTAAAAATCCCAATAAATTGGCTTTCAAACTTTTGAGTTTTGTTATTTAAATATCTATAATATTTAAACAACTTTTGTTGCAAAACAACAACGATAACAAGAAAACAATTTTTAATCATGGATTTCTCGAAGTGTGGCAAAGCTTAAGAAGAGCGACCACTTCAGGCTTCAACAGAAACGTCTTCCCGACGGTTTTTTCTGAAAATGTTTAATGATTAAGTAAGATTTTGAGAGAAATGTAAATTTTTGTCAGATTTTTATCAACAATTTCAAGTTTGCGCGCTTATTTCTCTTGAACAGAAGGAGAAAATGAGAAATAGCCTTCTGTCTCAAAAAAGCGTTTGTGCAAAGCCGTTGTGTAATTGACTATATGAGTTGAGAGAAATCTGTGTTCAAAACAATCTGGTTGCGATTTTCAAATTTTCACATTTTCGTTGCTGTGCTGTGGAGAGAGATGCCGTGCCGTGAAAGGGCCATGGGTCGGTCCAATTTGAGTTAATATTTAAAATTATAGCGCTGGCTAAATGGTTTTAAGGCGTTTTAAATGCATAAAAGCCTACAAATGCTTTCAAAAAAATTTTGGCTCCTTAGTTTTCTTCCTTAGTTTCCCCTTACCTGCTAAAATTTTTAAGTATTTAAAGATATTAAACTTTTGAATTTGTATGCCCCCCGATATGTATGCTAATTCTAAGCTAACTGTCTGGAACTTAGCCTTGAACTGAAAGGGCGGAGCGACTGCAGGTTATCTGACCGGGCCTATTCCAGGAATTTACCTAAACTCTACACAAACTCACTACGTTACCTTCGCGGAACCATCAGATCTCCATGGCGTAACCAACTACAAATGTTGTGGCGTAACAAGTAATTTAATATAGCATAAGCAATAAACCCAACCGTTTCGTACAAAAATCGGACAACAACTGATTCATAGGATCAGACCTAAGCTGATCAATTTAGCTGACAGACTAAAGGTTGCACACAACAGTAACAATAAGTTTTAGTGTTTGTTTTTAAGGTTAAGTTGCAACACTTAATTTGGTTGATTCTCAACATGTATGTATGTATGTATGCCACTTTTAAAGTTGTTGGTCAAAAAATCAAAACTTAGGGCTTTTGGGAAATCGCAACAGATCCCTAGTCTCACTTTTTCTTTAAATAAAAACCTTGTCTGGGGTTGCATATATTTAATAATTCAAAAATTGAAAAGCATCGGTCCGCTGTTCAGTTGGTGTTTGGAAAGAAAAACAAACTATTGACCTAGTTTCACAAAATGAGTGGAATGTACTTATTCTTGCGTCTTTCCAAAAAAATTAATAAAGCTAGGGAGTTTCAAAATCACTGCACAATGGTACAATCTCGGCAAGGTAAAATCAGTGTGTGTAACCTCATTCTATTGGGTCATTAAGCGTCTGGGTCACGATAATTCATGGGTCAGTTGGGTCTGGGTCACAAAAGCGTATGGGTCATTTGGGTCTGGGTGACTAAATTTTAAAATTTTATGGGTCACCCACCTTGGGTCTGGGCTAAATTTACGTTTGGGTCGAGTGGGTCATGGGTCAGAAAAAGTAAAAAGTGACCCAGTTCTAAATACATTAACATGGGGTCCGATTCTGGGGTTTACCCCGACCTCGGCGAGGGATCTACCTCTAAAGTTCCAAAATTTCAAGGGAGTCGCCCTGAAATTACCAAAAATTGTGAATTTTTAACGTTTTGACCAAGCATTAGTAAATAATTATTTCTATTTCTAGCATTCTATTAAGCATTTTTTAAGAAATTGCTTGAAGAAATTGCTTAAATTTGCTAAAAAAATTTACCATTTTTTTATAAAAATCGTTGAGGCGTCTACCCTTTTTTCCTTATGAACGACAGGATCGGCCTTTTTTTCCTTTTCGCTGAGGGGGTCTACCTGTTTTTTGTCGGTCTGTGGGGGTCACCACCCCCCGTTGCCCCCAGTGTTATCCTATGGTCTTCTCCTTTAAATCATGATCAATATTCTATTAGGATAGGATTCAGATTGGGGGTCTACTTTTGTACCGTAGGTTGCACCCTAGGGTAGCTGCAACAGCCTTATTAATTGCCGGTTTAGTACCGGTACAGTAATCCGGTAGTTAATACAAGATGGCATCATTAGTGTCGTCTGTAATCTGGAATACATTTGATGGGCCCGTTTGCTTAGTTTTTGTTCTTAACGTCAGTTGCCAAATTTCCGTTGTTGATTTATGGTAAGGCAAGGTAAGGTAACGATTCATGGTAAGCTCACGGATCAGGATTGCTTACGGTCTGTCGATTTGCGTTGAAAGCACACTATCTTGTCAGCAAACTTTAAAGAAAATTTTGTCATTTTTTCTGCTATGGGGATATAATAATGATCTGCAATGGCAACATCCGCTCATGAAATCAAAACATCCAGTGATATAGAGAGCTGCTCCATTGGGACATACCTAATTATACAGCTGGAATTCCATTGTGCTCTGTAGTCGTGGTTATTGCATCTTTTCATGTGAAGACATGTAGTAGTTGTCGTTTTATTGTCGTACCGCGAATATCCCGCAAGAAAAGTACCAATCATGCTGTCGTTTATCAACGTATTCCTGCAACATTATGCGCACTTAAAGAGTGTTGTTTTTGATGTCGTATAACTTATTTTTTCAAAAAGTAAACGTCTTTTATCAGCGAAACCTTAAAAATAGGACGTTTTAAATAAGATCAAAGGTTTTTCCTTGAATTTCTGTATTGTATGCTTGCTTATCTATGTAGAGGCAGAAAAATCTGCTTACTGGTCTGAAACTAATTTTTAGTGATTTCATGAGCTTTAAAAAGGGACTTTTGGAGTTTAAGAAGAAGATTTTGTATTCCGTTTAGCTGGTATATTCATGCTGTTTAGTAATAGTTGGATGGTGTGCAGCTGTTAATTGTGATGAAGTTAGTTTGGAAGAGATTTGAATTTGAACATAGCTATGCCAAATTTGAATTGACTAGATATTTTGAGTAGTAGATTTCTATGGTTTTCCTTGTCCGTATATTGTGTGATGTATTTGAATCTGTTTGAATAGTTGTGACGTTATCGAGGTTTCTACCTGAGTGCTTTGGAACAGGAATTAGAAAGAAAATCGTCTAAACGGAGGCTTGAGAAAAGCCCTAGGGTAATCAAAGTTTGACCCCTAGGCCCTAAGTTACGTAACACTGTAGACGTCAAACAGGGTCGGCTCTTGAGAAAAGAACAGAGAGAGCCGGCAGGCAGGCAGACAGGCATATGGTAGTATCACGGTGATTGGATACTTAGCAAAAGGTAGAGAGCCCTCTAACGAAGTTGCGGCTGAAGTTCAGTTCGGGGAGAGACCTGAAGTTCAGTCCTTGGGTTGGCAGTTGCTGTGACCCGGTTGTGTGATTTTTAATCTCTCTGCTATTGTTACGTTGTGGTCGGCTGTTACGCCGGAGCCTTGGATTTAGCCACATTTTTCCGGTTTGTGGTCGCGGAGACCTAAGCTCTGAGAGAGCTGCTTGGATTGGATTTCATTACAGTTACCTTACCTTGTGCACTGCCAACCCGGTTCCCTACTGTTTATTCCATTTGCATTTACTCTGCTTATTCAATCACCGTAACCCGATATCCTCTGAATGCATCAGTTCACTTCCAGTCGGAGGAATCAATTCTCCTCATCTCGAAAGGTAATCTCGTAAGTCTATGAAACTCCTAGTTTGTTAATTGCTGGATTGAGACACTTTCACGAAGAGTTTGTAAAAATATTGTGGGATTTACCAGGTATCTCATTCTTATCATGTGTTGTTCATATTTAGTGGTCTGCTAAAGGAATAATGTACCTTGTATGTTCTTATTTGATCGGAGTTATGTTAGAATTCTGAACTGCTTCTCAACGGTGGAATATAAGTTTGCAATTGTTTTGATACGTAGATAGGAAAATTGTAACTGTTTGAATTAATATCTAGACCTATTAAAACTTTGTAAACACTAACGGTCAATTCTGAATAGGTTTCTAGCTAGGTATTGGAGCGACTAAGTATTTGTGTAGCGGATTTTTAATAGCGTAGTCTAACAGTCAAATCCCCTGGCATTGCTCTTAATCTGAACATTGTGGATTTGGAAGGCAGATAGGAGTGAAACTAGTGTTATAACGTTCAGCGAATCAAGTCTAGTAGACCCCTGTTTTATTACATCTAAAAATGCAATAACGAATAGGAGATCTATGTATATGTAGTTAGAAGCAAAGAAGAAAAATACAAGGAAACCAAACAGAGACCTGACAACCGCTGACTTAGGCCTGTTATAATTATGGAACAACCGTTTTAGTTCCTAGTCTGTCTGTTTCAAACCATTTTGTACCTTAACACACTTTAGTCGGAAGCAGATGCACAGCGGTTAGGGTTGGTGTTTTGAGTTTGGCCGGCCAATGACCAAAGTCCGCCCAAGCCTATTGGCTATGGCCGACGGAAACTCCGGCCAACGCACAACACTAGGTTGGTAAATGCCTCCTATTTGAACGCTTTTCCTAAAATCCCACTTGTAATGGCCTGGCCACAAAGCGCCAGAAAGAAATAAAATCACATAATGTAACTGTTTTATATAGTTAAAATATTACATACTCTAATAATACACATAATTTTTTCTTCCAATGGTTTGCAACAACAAATCATACAGCTACATCCTATTACCCTCTGTAAAGTTAAGAATATTTTGGGAACGGGATCAATCAATCACGCCGAAACGCGTTGGCATCGTCCCAACAACCGATGCTGTTCTTGCTTTGTTTGTAGGGCGAAGAATTCAGAAAAAACTTTTGAAATCCATTACAGCCTATGCCTAAGTTTGCCTGAGTCACTAAGTGCGTTTCTGTTTTAATTTAGGAAAAACTTACATAACGGAATGGTAACTGTGCAGTTGTTTCGGATCAGTAAAGCTGGGTAAGTGTGCACCGTATAAGCGATGACATAGTTGATCAGCTTTAGAAGAGTTAAGAAATATTTTTTCATCATCTACATCGTAGGCCTCTTGCTCTTGTTCAGGATTCAGAAGTATATAGCAGGCTCGATCGCCTTTCAACCAATTGCTTGGACAGTCTGCCTCGTGGTTGACTCCCTCGTCTTTTGCTTAAAATGGAAGATTTTTTAAACAAACTGAAAACACTAGAAGCAGTTGAATGAGCCATCTTTCAAAGATTACCCGTTCATTGGTTAAATAGTGGTTTGATCATGCCAACAAAAATCATGACTTCCTGTACTTGATGTACAAATGAAATCGTGTGCAAAAGATGTCTTGGTGATGGAAATCACACCGAGTATGAGCATTATCAAAACTTAAGACAGAAGTTTGCCTTCGTTTTGAACCACAAAATGTGAATCGCATTAATTTAATTAAAATACAAACACTGTTTAATAACTGAAAGCACCAAACAGCATATAAATAAGCATTCTAAATACGAATACTACCGAAAGCAAGGGCATACACGATGCTATAGCTAAACTAATACTGAACTATCACATCTAACAGCTACTCAAGTAGAGTAGTTTTAGGTGTCTTTGTAACAAACGTTGAATGTGGCAAAAGAATAACGAAAGGAATTGTATGATTGTGTTTCGTTAGGGCGCCTAGCCAGTAATGTGGTTGTAGCGTGGCCCTAACGCAACAAAATTAAAATGATCTAAGTTCATGGATACCCTAAACGCAACATTACTAATTGGATACCTACCATACCTACCAATTTTATTCATTTTCTCTCGCTTTCGTCGGCTGATATTTGGTTCTTCTCCCTCATTGAATGCATGCATAAGGTTTTCCTACATTTTCAATATAAACGCATACAAGCAAACAGGTATATTGATGACAAATAAATGTTTCATTATTGCCATGAAAATCCAACTAAACCCAAATGGTTAAGATATTGAAAACAATTCTTGGGTTAGTTCTGGGACACAACTTGACTGGACTATAGTGTGTATAAATAATTTGACAGCACACAGAGCTTTAATGAACAATGATGACACTGCTAAAAAATTGTAACTAGCGTTTTAAAAGGGACATCAAAGTTGGTATTGCAACTAGTATAAGTTGAGAATATTTGAACCAAAATCCAGTTAAGTATAGTACTGTACAGTAGGGCGGAGATGCCCTAGCCCTACTGTCATAACTCTTTTAGTATTTAAAAAATTCTTCTTCTCAAAATTAACCCTAGTTTAAATATCGTGTTTTGTTAAAAATGCACCGTTAGCTCATGTGAAAATGTTTAATTGTCAGTATTTGCATGAAGATAGATCATGTATTTCCCTAGTTACGCCTAAAATTCTATTTCAAAACTGTGTCAAAACTTGATTGACTGGAGTCTTGTCACGTGATTTTGTAATCACCAATGGCTGCCTCCAGCATTCTCTCTCTCAGTATATGTCTTTTTCTACGCAGCCGGTCGGCTTTTAGTTTCTGCTTTCTCTTGCTATTTCCAAAGTTTCTTACGCGTGCTCTTGCATATTGGTTGGGGCCTCTAGCGCATTCGAAATCCGGATTCGAAATTCTCTAGAACAGAGTTGCTTCCCGTCTGTGGATAGGCAGGAGGGGCCTTCCGCCAAACAATTCGGATACGGGGTCACATTCTTTATAATGTTTCTGAATTGTATATTACTTCTTTGTCGATTTGTACTGTCACATGTCATTTGGATCCACAATTCTGTAAGTGCAGTACCTATTTAAATAATTCTGGTATACCCCCTTTATCTATCCAGTGAATTTTGTAACAACGACACTTTGCCTTGCCCAGTGTATTTTAGCTAGGATTTAGTTGTGTTACTTCGGTAAGTAGGGGTACATAGGGTCTAGGATTAGGGTAACGTAGTGAGAGTTAGAATTAGGTTTCACATATTCTGGTGTTATTCTCGTTGGCGATGCTTGTCTTAGGCCGGCCTGGAATCTCCGAGTGCAGGTTGCGTATCCAACCCTCGCACACAGCACCCCAGTAAAGTAGTTGGCTGCCCATAATCAGTCTCTGGGGCCAAATCTTTGCACTACCGTACACCATGCAATCTAATCTGTCGGTGTGCGCTGTTCTGAAAGTGTTAATGCAGGATACTCCGACGGACTATGACAGTCAACCCACATTGTGGGAAACAGTCGAAACAAGTAGGCCCCAAAATGGCAACATTCCTTCATGGACAAAATGATTTTTGTTGAAAATACTCTAAATTTTCTTATTTGCATATTTCTTTTTATTCTACTCTACGTTTCAATCAACATGAGTTATATTCAGTAGCGCTAATCTTTAGCATTGTTTTTTGGACCGTTGAGCTGCCAGTAAAGCTGAGTAAGCGATAAACTCAACGCTAACTGATGGCCGACGAGGATAATAGTTACGTATTTAAGTGTTAAGTTAATTGCCCTGCTTGCTGTTAAAATGTCAGTGAGTTCACTGTGCCGATCTTGCAGTAATCGCCACAGCACATCTATATTCAGTCTTTCAAAATTTAACGGATTCTTTAATATCCAATACAGCGGATTTCCATGTATTGGTGATGATCTTTAATATGGATGAAGTAATTTATATTTCGCTAGAAATTTATGTACTCTTGGGTTGGACAATATATATCTTTGAAAACCGTCCGAAAATTTGTTATTTATCTATAAACTGTGCTCATCGTATTTTCGCTGAAATACAGAGATGGAAGTTTGAAGATGAAATGTTGCTCTAAATCCCGACTGCAAAGTTTCATCTATGTGCCTAAGTGCAGCCCCCACACCACTCTTCCGCAAACAAAAGTTTGCAACCATTTAGATTGCTAACTGTCCACAACTGCAACAAGACTATAAATTCTGTCGCTTTATATAGCCGCCAACCTAATTTGCATAAATGAACTTCCGCAAAAAGTGCCCTCATTGTCACTATATCTATTACACTAAATCATCGTCTTATAGACCAGGGTTGATATTTTTGGAACGATTCGAGCTATTATCTGGAAGAACTATTCTGTTACCATTTCCATGAAAGATTCCACCCAAAATGCTGCTGACTTAATCATTGGATTGAAGTTACAAATGGTCACAGCTGGGAATTGTGCATTCTGTTTTATCTAAATAAGATCAGTGCGATTGATATTTATTTTTGGGTTAAGGTACATACATGAACCAGTTCCAAAAAATTATCAGAATTATTGTCGGATACAGAACGAAGCTATCAGAGCAACTTTATAGAAAAGAAAGACGCTAGCATTGCCATAGCAGAGTTTTACTCAGTACATAGTTGTATACTTACCGCAACGACTACATTAATGTCGTGTTTAAAATAGTTTTTAATTAAATAGATAGATATTATTGTAGCAAAGGACAGAAAAGAAAGCAGTAGAAATCGTCCGCTTCTCTTATACCATATGCCATTTTGGGTCATATATGAGATTACATGTATCTGCAAAAATTATATAATACAGTCAACTGTACAAAAACATTGCTACGTCAAAGAATCCTAGTTTTAATACTAACTTGCAAAAAAATTATATTTCTACTCTGACATAAACGTCAGCGAAACAGTTTTTTGGCTGCCTGAGATTTTCGTCAGATTTAAGCGACTGACTGACTGACTGAAAGGGCTGACTGAACGACTTGCCAGAAACGGCCGGTGTCGTATAATATTTTCCCCCCGTGATATTTTTCCCCCTATAGGGTATAATATTTTCCCCCAGTGATATTTTCCCCCCTTTCAGCTATAACCTTTTTCGTGTGTGTTCATTACCGAGAATTGCTTAATCGAGAATTGCTTAAGCGAGAAAATGTGCAGCCGTTAATTCAAAATTTTGCTTAACCGAGAAAAGCCACATATACGCGTTTTGCTTAACCGAGAAAATGCATAAACGAGAATTGCTTAAACGAGAATTGCTTAACCGAGAAAAATATATTGACAGCCATGGAATAACTAAGGAATGGCTGAATGTAATATAATATTTACCATAATACGTTACTTTGAAAGCTTAGTACTGTGTTTCTGTTTTCTTCAGTGAAAAGATCCCATTAATATATATATATATATATATATATATATATATATATATATATATATATATATATATATATATATATATATATATATATATATATATATATATATATATATATATATATATAATTTAGAGCCGATTTTAGGGTTTATCTCGTCAATGAGGCAAATTCAAATAACAACGGTGTAATTAAATATACTCTTAAAAAGACTTTTGTAGAAATTAAAAAATTTAGTGTAGTTTTCTACAAAAGTGCTCCTGTGCGGCCGGTCACTAGCGGAACTTCTTGTGTTGTCCACGAAACTAACTTTTGCATTTTTATTGGCCTCTCTACTTTGATAGCTCTGCTGTTCTATAATTGATTAGCACTTAGCCCAATTAGTTCTATTCTTTTAGATTAGCACTCCCCCCCAATGCTCCGAAGAAGGTCTTGGACCTTCCACACCGTCCGTGTTAACCTTTACACTATGACATCAGAATAACAATTTTTGCTTATGTTCAAGTAATTGCTAATATGTATTTCAATAAAACCATAGTTCTTTGAAAATTCAAAGGATTAGATTAAAAATTAATCCGTAGTAAAGAAGTAAACCCTCAGATTAACATTTAATTCGAACGAGTTAAACGAATTAAACGATTTTTAATCATATTTCTTTAATGCACCTAGTAAGTATTAAAATTTTAATCTAATCCTTTTGCATTGTACACGCTTTATGAACGAGTTAATTTTAATTCGACATGCTTAGTCGCTGCTTCATAACTTAATTTAATTAATTTTAATCCGTCTAGTCCGCTTTCTGCATTTTCAATTAATTTTTAATCGTCGTGCAGCTACGAAGATAAAACGAACTAAAATTAATCCTAGGATTTAAAATTGTTTTAAGAGCTAATCCTAATCCCTTTAATCCGTTTAATCCATCATCAAAGAGATAGCTATTAACATTTTAATCAGGCTGATTTTTAATTCGTTTAATCCAACCACTTTAATCTTTAAATAAATAGACCCTTAACTTGGCTTACACAAATAACTTTAAAACATATTATTTAAATACAAACTTAAAATGATGCAACTTTTTTATGCTCCCGGAAACAAGCTTTGTCATAATGTCAGGTAACTATTTCGGATCATTTTAGAAATATTCTTTAGGCAAATGAGATTATGAGAAAATTTACCTGTATGTTGATAAATGACAGGTCACACAAATTTATTCACATTATATCATCTCCACAGAGTATAGCTGTTTTACGACGGTACACGTATATGTGTGCAGTTTTAGACATTTTCTCGGTTAAGCAATTCTCGATAAAGCAAATTCTCGGTTAAGCAAATTCTCGGTAAAGCAAATTCTCGCTTATGCCATTCTCGCTTAAGCAATTCTCGATAAAGCAATTCTCGGTTAAGCAATTCTCGGTAATGAATGTAAACAATATGTTTCCCCCCTCTAAATGAAACCCAGCCATGTGATGCAGCAAATTTAACAGGGTCAAAGCAGCAACTCTGTTGGAATGTTGGTAAGTTGCAAGTAAAATGCTGAAAACAATTTTACAAGTTAATTTTAGTTATTATTTAATTGGTTAATTAATGCTAATTTGTATGTTAAAAAGAAATTATTTTTGCACTTGTTTTTAACACTGTTGAAAAACTGTAAAAAACTTGTAATTTTTTATTAGTTTATTAGTAATTGTTTTGTTAATAATTTAATTTTGCAACTATTAATAACTGTAAAAATGGTTTTAAATTTTTTGCTTTTCTTATTGCTTGGAAATTAAATTTTTACAGTTTTTACGAGCTGTAAAATTTCGGATCTTTAACAGACTTTTTACAGTTTTTACAAAACTTTTGTAAAATCAGCAACGCTTTTTTAATATTTTAATGCATTTTTACAGCACTGTTTCTGATTTTTCACACTTAATGTTAGAAGACTTCTGACTATGTTGACTGGTATATAAATAGTCCTATTTCCGTTTTAGGAAAACAACCGATTTTAGATTGATTTGATAGTTTTGCATTGATTGGATATCTACGTTTTCCAGTAGAAACTTTGCTGTTTTGTTCTTTCATTTGCTGAATCTGGAGGTAATATCATTCTTTCGTTTGCTGGATCAGAGCAGTGTCGGTCTAATCTTGCTAAGTGGTCCCGTTGATAATTTTTGCGAAGCCCAATTCTTTTCAATACTGATTTTATTCTTGACAACATTGTCTTCATACCTCTTCAAACCCCTTTAACTTACTGTTTGCACATAATCAACCACAGACGGCACAGCCATGAAACCGAACGATTTCACAATGACTCCAATAAAATAACTACACAGAAACAAGGAAAGAGACTTCAATTTGAAATATTCTGACTAAGAGATTGCGCAACAGGTGTGTTCTAAGTTTCCGAAGCTGATCTTTACGATACTACTGAATCTGTATTTCCCAAATAGATATTCTGATTGGAAATCAGTTCGCCATTGGGACAAACGCTGATCAGTTTATGCAAGCGTTCTCGATGTGACAGGAGGATTAGCAACTGGAAAAGTTGAAAACGCCCATTCGTGTTCTGACTGAACCAGGCAAACATGATATGATGTGATATGATGTGTTATACATGATAATGAGTAGGTGTATACATCCTATATAATATATATTTAGTGCTAAAAAGTTTTGCAGAATGTACCCGAAAACAGTGCAAAACTTGTTTGAATCGGTAGCCGGCCGGCCGGTTTGCATTACCCGCCCAATCGGCCGGGTAGAAAACCAACACTACCTGGATGGATGCGCCCGGCCCGGCGTGCTCCGTGGGCCGGGCCAGTACGGGCCAGCCCGGACCGCCGGGCCAAATGCTCACCTCTAATAGACAGACCCAATACTTGTGTTGTAAAATGAACACCATTGTCATTAACCTTTTAATTCATCTTCACTCACCGTTTTAACATAATCACCCAAAGATGGGAGAACCATGAATGCAGATTGCGCTAATCCAACAATACTTGCTACAATAATAACAATTGGAAAAATAAACAATGGAAAGATGTTTCATGGCATTCGGCCATATTTGGTATCGTTGCACTAATGGCTTACATTTAAATTAGTTTGTTTCATAGTTACACTGTAGCGATAACTATGGCTTCCTAGGACAGTTTATTACTGAACCTTCGTTGCATCAAATGCTGACTTCTTTCAAAACCAGTTCATCCCTTAAGTAGGCACTGTTAATCACTTATGTCAAAGTCCTTGATTATGACAGAGGGATTAGCAAAGAGAGGGGGTTTAAAGTATCCATTTCCTGTTGCATAAAAGTAGACTAGAGACCAGCTTTAGCTAACAAAGGCAGATACCAGATTGATAGTTGCTTATGAGTGTCTAATCCTTCTGGTTAAAAGCACTACATGCAATCCTACTGTTCTTTACATTAGCATTGCCACAAGGCTTACGTAAGGAAGAATTGGGCCAGACCGTATTTTGCCGTGAATGAAGAATTTGTAACGGAATGACCAAGATACCACCATTAACACTCACAGATCACCACATCACGTCATAGTGTCAACCATACCTATGCTTAGAAGGGTAGGGAAGGAAATTCGACTTCAGGAATTGAGTGAGTGAGAAAATTCATCAGGGGTTCTGTTTTGACCCGAATCCAACCAAATGGCCAAACTTTCTGTTTATAGAAGCATTATGAACCTAGTCGCGTGGCTATCTCTGCAGAATCATTCTCAGTCTATTATTTTCTATTGTTTCTACTATCTATTTTCTATTTCTACATCGTTTTCTATTTTCTATTAGTCTATTAGTTCATTAAGCGTTTATTTAAAGAGAAAATGGAAGAGAAAATCCTTCATGTAAATAGCTAAGACATACCAAATGACCAATTTCCGTGCTCTTTAACATTTTGTGACCAGTCTTTGTGACCATTTTTAGGCGAAAATACCTATAAAAAAGTTTTAGGTTTTGGCCTTAGGCTCACAGAAGGTTGAAAAAAATCACCACAAAAGTACTGCACAAAGGGATATACCTCCACCTTTAACAAAGTTTTTCAGGATGAATACTAAAATCCCGTTTTGCAGTTTTTGTTACAATGAATCTCAATCCACATAGTGTGTTTCTGTTCTTGCTGCTGTTGCCATTAATACCAAACATTATAACCTGATAAACAAATGGTTGTTTAAGACACAAGCCAAAAGGACGTAGGCTTGCTTTAGCTGATCAAGTAAAACCTATGAATTGTTGTCGCCATTAACATCGACCGATCACTTAGTCTTGTGTAACGAAATGCTCCCATTGCATTTATACAGTTAGTACGTCTAAGTTCAAGTTTTTGTCATAGTCAGTTTGTCTCATGTTCTAATTTTTCACTTTTCAAAAACAATTCTGTTTAAGTGTGCTACTTTTGTTTACTGCAATCAGGTAGTACGTATTTCGACTTGGTCAAAGGAGGGGGTTAGGACATATTTAATTTGTCTGATTATTTCCCGAAAATTTAAAATTTGTCAAGTTATATCTATGGAAACCCTACATCATAAATGACTAATATCTTCTCTTTAATTTTGTTTAGCACTTATTTAGTTAAATTGTACTCGTATAAAATTTAACTACTGTGAAAAATAAACTAGAAACAGTTTCATATACACTATATTTGAAACCATTGAAAACAAAAACTATTTTAGTGTGATTGGGTACAAACTAGAAACTTTAAAAAAGTGAAATCTAGGCCGACCTTTGCTCTATTAAAGTGAAAGGGAGTTTCGATTGGTTTCAGTTTAGGTGTTGTTAGTTAACTTTGTACCCAGTTGTTGCACTGTTACAGTAAGTGTCAGCTTCAGCCATGGAAGGGAAAGTTTTGCCGGAAGACGCGCGTCAAATGAAACGCGTGGCTTTCTTCGGCGTCGTCATCAGCACGATTTCTGTGGCCGTCTGCGTAATCTCCCTCCCCACAATCTACCGACACCTCCAGCAAGTGCAGTCGGAACTGGAAACGGAAATGGAGTTTTGTAAGGTAAAGATTTGTAAAGCAAAATAAATGATTGAAACCCGAAATTGCTATTTTAGTTTAAGTTTAAGATCTAAGAATGTTGGTTGCCTTATCACTTGTTATGAGGAATCTTATGAGCCGGCAGGAAACCAACCCGTCGTTGTAAGTTGGAACTAGCCCGCAGTTTTGATCATAGTGAGCGGTTTCTAATGCTGCAGTAATCTTTCTTAAATCAAACTATTTGTCAAGACTTGTCTACTTTCACGACCATAGGTTTCCCAACTTCAATGAAAAACAGTGGATCCACCAAGACCAAACACTGTGAACAAAGTGGATATAGTAGAGTGGACAAAGTTAGTAGTGGACAGAGTAGAGTAGATTAGAAAGTTCAATTTTTTTCAAAATACATCTCAGTTTTTGTTTTCAGACCAGATCCGGTGACCTGTTGCGCCGAGTTGGAAGTCTGCAGCTGGTTGAAAGTGCGAGCGGCGGTCGCCTGGTCAGACAGACGTATGGAACCAATGGAGGTGGTGGTGGAGGAGGAGGCGGGGGCAACGGCGGCGGCGGAGGCGGCAATGGTGGTGGTGGTGGTGGTGGATGTAAGTAATTGCTGATATAAATATAAATATTAATATAAATATAAATATAAAACTTGCGCGAAATAAATGGCACTTTTAACAAAACCTTCAATCCATAATTTTGTTAAACTTTGTCAGTTTGAAAAATATTAGGAAATATGACTTGCGCTTCTGAATTGAACAGGCGTAAAATGAAAATGAAACGTCGATAATTTTGCCTTCAAAATTGTTGCTTTTTTGATTTAAGGCTGCACCTGTCATACTGGCCCAGGAGGTCCACCAGGACCACCTGGACCTCCCGGAAACGACGGACGTCCAGGCGAGCCCGGAGCTCCGGGTGACGACGGAGACGACATGGAAGCGATGAATGGCGGTGGCTGCGATCTGGCCTGCCCGCCGGCAAAGGCCGGAAATAAGGGTGCCCCCGGACCCAAGGGCATGTTTGGAATGCACGGCAGGCCCGGTGAACACGGAAAGCCCACCGTTGGACCTCCAGGTCCACCCGGTCCCAAAGGTCCACCTGGAAAGGACGGTGTGCCCGGACCGCCTGGCCCGGCCGGCGCACCTGGCGGTATGTCCATTGGCGGTCCAGGATCCAGTGGACCGGCTGGGCCCGCAGGAAATGCAGGAGCTGATGGTCCTCCCGGACCACCCGGCGCTCCTGGTCCGGCTCCCGTGCCCGGACCACCTGGCCCGCCGGGTGACGCCGGAACGCCAGGACAACCTGGTGAACCTGGTACCCAGGGTATTCAAGGACCACCTGGCCCACAGGGTGACCCAGGCTCCTGTGACCATTGTCCACCTGCTCGCACCTCTCCTGGATATTAAGAAGAAGTTTTGGAAAACGTGAACTAAAACCTACCCTACGAAAATTCTCCAGAAATGTTGCTATTACTGTTGGAAATATTAGTTCTGTTTTTGGTTTCTTCTCCAAATTGTTTCAAAAGCTAGTATTTTGTGACTTCACACTGAACTACTTTTGCAAAACATTAAAATCACAATAAATCTTCGTCGTCAAATAGTTTGTAAATTATTTAGGTAGGCTACAGAATAACTGTTCTTGGAAGAGATATATATGTTGTGCTCGTTGAACTGAAGCCTTCAGGCAACGAGTTAAGGCAAAACATCTCTACCTTCTTTATTACACCAATTAATAAAAGTTGCAGCATAACAGTAAACCTGTGAAGGTCGCCCACTCCATAACGATATACGCTGGCTAAGGACAGTCTGCTACACGAGATTGCAGCAAACGCAAAAATTTCAATTTGTTTGCCGAAGCTTCGCCCCGCAAACAAAAATTACATGCTGGAAAAATTTTAAATTAAAAAAGTTATTGGGGATCTAGAAGGAGCTTAGCTTGCATCCCCTCCCCTGACCCCTGTGTTTAAAGTTCTGCTCCATTTACTGTATCACAGGACTCATAAGTTGGTGTCAGTTCAGTGAAATTTCGTTTTCTTTTGAAATTTGAGAAATTTGAATTTTTCGACAAATAAATAAAACTTTTTAATTACAAGGAAGGTGACAACCTGAAGGTGGAATTTCGGTAGTCGTATATTACTTTTAGCGAACAGTTAGAGTTTTCTCACAACTTTCTAAATTCCTGCACTGTGCACCTAAAAACAATCTCTTGTAAAAAATCTTATTGCATTTTAACAGTAATGTCTTCGGGCAAACGGTTTGACAGTTTTTTCGAAAGACAAAAATGCCTTAGTAAATCTTTTTAATGGAATCCAGAGTATATGCGTTAAGATGGGTTATTAAAAATTCAATACCAGTTTTAAGATTCAGTCAGCAATGCAGTCAAAAACGTTTTTTATAAACAAACACGAAACCAGAAATGCGATCCGAATTTTACTAAATTTGGAGCGAATTTGCAATGCTATTAGACCAGTTACTGAAAGACAACAGTTGATAAAAACAAACATTGAAACTTGGATAAAACGTTCATCGGTGGATGATGAATAATAATTCTGTTAATTCTGGATGACAAAAACTTTTTAGAATTCTCAGTTTTTGGTACTGGTAAACAGAAGTAGGTCACGCATAATTCTACTAAAGAACGAGCAATTCCAAGTATCGATGTACATAATGAACATTGCTCCCGGAGAGACTCGAACCTTACAAAATTTTTACTGTGATGTAAATATGACACGGAATATATACTTAATAAATGTATGGAAATTGACTGAGCATATTCCGCAAGTTGTAGTCTCATCGCGAAGATCGAATTAGTTTGAACAAGACTACATAATACATAAGAGTATATGTGACAAGTGTCATAAGCTATGAATTACAAGCCTGCTACATCCTCTACACGCTATCGGCTGACCCCCTACCTAAATCAGGCCCCCCTGGACCACGCCCTTGTCTATGTACGTGGTCCAAACGGGGGATCGGGGTTAGTGTTACTATACTTACATGTTCAACTTGACGGGGGCCCAATTTATGCAGCGGGTATAAGCTTGTATGGTTTCCACATCAGTGTTCAAAACATACAAACACGAGCCCGACCCCCCGTTTGGTCCCCGTACATGTACAGGGGCGGGGTGTGGGGGTCTGAGCTAGGTAGGGGGCCAGCCGATAGCGTGCAGAATATGTAACAGGCTTATAATGCGTAGTGTATGAGGCTTGTCATATTCTTGTGTAACATGTACTCTTGGCTCTACCAAGAATATGTGAGGAACCGCCAGTTCTTCACTTTCCATCCTGATGTCAAAACGCATAATTTCCTCTCCCCCTCTCTTTCCTAGGTCCTGGTTTCAAGGGTACACAGTGCCTGGCGCCTGGCGTCTTGGGCTTGTCCTCGGTGTCTTCTTGGTCCACCAGCCCATGGTAAAAGCTCTGCAACTGGATTTGTGAAAAGATGTCATTTGTACGTAAATGTTGCGCAAAACCTTAAGATTGCATACAACCACACCTAATCCCTTTGATGAATACTAGCATACTTATCATAGTTATCATACAGACATGGTTGTGCTTGCCATTGGATTTAATTTTGGAAATGTCCTTGAATAGCAAAAGAAAGCGAAACTAATAATTGTGAGCTGATGAATTGAGTTGAATCAAACCATCAGTCGCTATCCAGAGGTTGCTGCCAGCATGCCAATAATGGTTAGCCTTGGACTAGCCGCCCAATCAAACGCAGGGTATGCTGCGCTGCTTGCTACTACTGGTCTGACTGCACAATTGCAGTTTCCAGCGGCAACATTGCGCATGTGAATTTCATCACGGATTTCAGGCATTTAACAAAGTGCAGTGTTGTAACGAAAACTATGGACAGTCTTCAAAGAGGTGGAACAATGCGCTAATTAAAAGATACTGTTGTATTCAAAGAAACTGGCTGATTAAAACTGACAGATTTGGCTCCAAATTTGAGCTGCCAATTTTAGATCATAGCTACCTGTTTTACTGACGTCACCACGTCAGGCAGCAACTCAACATGAGCACCTGTCTACGTAAAGCAGGATTCGTATAACAGCACTCTAAGATCTAGGTATGGTTAACACCGGCAACAATGGTATGGCAACGGATTCTTACGTAGCACAACAGTCACTCCTAACGGAACTGGGATGATCAAGTTTAATGAAGAATGTTAATCATTACAGTTTAACAAAATCTGGTTAATTCTAAATTAATAGGATCTGATGACAAACTGCTGTTGATAAAAAATAACAGGTAGACAGGAAACTTCATCTGACACCGGCTTTTAATCACCAATATATAAATACTGTTTTGTACGGTCGTAATTCATTACTTTACTTTCGAACGAGTTTACGAATTTTTGTCCCATTTTGTGGGTAGCGAACACACACACGACTTATTGCCAATTACGTTGAAGAATCATGCGTCTCTTGTGGATAGCCCTTTTGGTGGTATGCGCCATAGTGGTCATTGAGGGGTCGGGCATGGGCGGCGGATCAAAGGGAGGGGATAAAGGCGATGGAAGTGGGGAAGGTAGTGGAAAGGACAAAAGCAAAGACAAGGGCAGCAAAGAAAAAGGAAGCAAAGAGAAAGGAAGCAAAGAAAAGGACAGCAAAGAAAAGGGGAGCAAGGGCAGCGGCAGCGGCAGCGGCGAAGGAAACAATGGGAAAGGAAAAGGTCATGGAAAAGGAAAAGGAAGCGGAAGTGGAAGTGGAAGTGGAGAAGGGAGTGGAGAAGGAAGCGGGAGTGGAAGTGGGAGCGGAAGTGGAGAGAGTGGTGAAAACAAAGTTTTGACCTGCACCTGCAGCTCGGTGCTGGAGGAAAGCGAGAAGGAGTCCAGCTCCCTGGAGAAACAGATCGTCAAACAGTTGAAAATTAAGAAAACTGAAATTATTTCCATCACCATTATTTCCAGTAAGACATCGTTTTGTCGACAGCTCGATTTATGTGCTAATCGCTTGAAAAACAAGTTTCAAACACTTTTAATGGGCTTCCTTAGCTAAAACTGGTCGCTGAATGTTCCGTTACAACGGAACTGTGGCCCTATTTTTCCGGCTGATTTTTAATCCGTGGAATCTGGTAGAGTTAATCTTTGAAGAAATAGGACCTGTGACGTCACTGGAGACTATTTTTAGGCAGTTCTTTCCAACTGGAATGCACCTCATCCGCTGCAGAAAAGTTTGAAGAGGAAGTCACATCTCTGGAATTGGTTAGCATCAGCAAGCAGGAAATATCCATTACCAAAATCACAAGTAAGACTGATTAGCTGTTGCTCATGTCAACTGCTTAACGCGACCAGCGGAAGTGGTGTATCAAGTCCACCCCCACGGCCGCTGTCCCTTGTTGGAACGAAGCCAACCGACCGCCTCATTTTTGAACATTATTAAATTCGTGTTGAGGATATCGCTGCGCCGGCTATATCTATACGTGCTTTCGCCAATTCTTTTCTCTACATCATTTAGGTATTATATAGCACAAAGTTTTTCTTCTGGGACCTATATGGATCAGTAAACTTTGGCCGTAAACTTTGTTTAAGAGCTTCTATGTTTTCAGCTGATCACTATATTCAAGTCCCTATGCGGTTTTTCAGCCAAATAAAGCGTTATTTGTTTCAGTCGAAGTCTCCATCACCATTGTTTCATGCAGCATCACGGGTGGAGAGCTCGAGGAGTCTAAGAAGGAAGAAAGCAACATAGAGAAAGCTATTACAAAAAGCACTGAAATTTCCAAGAAGGATATACAGCAGATTGTAATCTTGTCATGTAAGCTTACAACCGGCTATTTACAATTTACAATCTCTACTACTACAATACGACACTTTCTTGTAATTACGGTGCTCCAACGGATACGACCGTTCAAGGCATGTGCAGGAGGCAGTGTTTGGGAACATGGTGGACACTGGACAGACAACGGCAAAATCTCTCTAATGCTACTCCCTATGGCGACAAAACGACAGCTACAATTAAAACATAACGTGATAAGAATGTGTCAATTGCAAAAAGATTTGCTATATTTGGGTTTAAGAATGTGTCAATTGCAAAAAGATTTGCTATATTTGGGTTTTAAAATTAGATCAGTAAAAACTGCAAATCAGCATCAGTTGAGTAGTATCACACCAAACGTAGACTATACAAGTGGTCATCATTGTCATCCCTTTCCCTTATGCATTTGCGAAGGCTGAAATTTCTGTGGTCTTTATTATTTACATCACCTAGGACCCCTTTTTGAAAAGCAGAGTGGAGTGGAGTAGAGTACGATTACCCCGTTTAACTCGCCTAAGCTTGACTTTTCCTCTTTTAACACTTTAACTTATTTAAATTTGTTTAAGTACGTCTTGAGAAGACCCTTAGAAAGATGATGTGCCTGCCTGCCAGTACAAAATAAATTTTCTGCATTTACCATTCAAGCGCGAAACACTCCAATCTAACCAGAAGCAGAACCTTCAATTCAATGTTTTCAAAGTATGTATGGCAGAAAACTAGACGAGTTGTCGAACAGTTTGACTGCACTGAGCATATGTGGCTTGGTATTAACTTATTTTATGTTTTTATTGTTTTATATCTATATCTTCTGTTTAGCAACGAGGTTTGAAATTAGATTCTCCAGCCAAAGCAGCTTGACAATTTTCCAAGAATCATTTTCCTCTGTTACGATTGTAACTGTGAGCGGGCAAGAGTGTTCCATTTCCAGTGTCAGCGAAGGCAAGACTTTAAGATGTTAATGTATTATATATTTAGTAAGCCTCAGCTAGTGGCGTTTTATCCTATCTATTAGTTCATTAGCTAGCTATGACAGAATAACAACGATGTTGCAACTGTAGTATACGATGTTGCATTGCCAATAGTTGTAATGTGCAGCTTAAAAATAAGTTAAAATGTACCTATTCGTGAACTGATGTGCATGTTTGTCTATGCTCTGCGAAAAAAGCAACCAAGCTCTGCACTGCAGTACAGCTTCAAATCTCAAGGTGCACATAAAAGCTATGGCTTGTTCTACGTTAATATTGCTATTACTCTTTGTAGAAAAGGAAAGCTCGGTACAGTCCGAATGCTCCATCGAAGGCGCTACACTGGAGCAGTCCAAAAAAGAGGAAAAGAAGATTATCTCGTCAATTACCAAGTCAACGTCCATCAAAAAGTCGGAAATACAAGAAGTCATTATCACATCTTGTAAGTTTTGAAGGTTTAATTGCAGTTAAGAATTTCCTCACCTTCAATATTGTGCAAGAAAAATTTATTATGATGTACGATAGCTATTTAAAATTGCAAGGAGTATCTCAGAATCTCCAATAGTTCTGTTCACTGGGCGATTTGTGTATCTTTCCCGTCTTAGCAGCTTACCAAGCTCAAAAGCCGGATGTTGTTGCGGTAGATCATTTCCGAATACAGCACTTACAGTTATCAGCACGCCGGCATTTCGTATATCAGGTTGCTGTAATTACAGTCATATCTGTGACTCCCTATATGTGACTTGTCACTAGAATGAGCATCAAGCAGTACGCCAAATAACAATGGATAACAACAACAATAACAATAACTAAAGTACGCAGAAAGGATCCTAAATAAATTACCTAACTGCAGAACTTAAATAACTCTACTACTATTGACTATCAATGTTATGGAAGCCAAACACCTGGGAGGCGCTTCAAAGGACGTGCCTAAGCTTAGGACCGCTCGTAATTCGAGCTTAGGAGCAGGCTAAGGTAGCATTTTTTGAAACGCTTTCCCTCCTGTTTTTCATATGTTTCTACTGTTTCTACTGTTTCTACATTTCAGCTACTACGTTTATCATCATATTCAGCAGCAAATCAAGTCAGTCAACCTTTTCCGAATCCTATGAGAAGGTTACAATCAAAACTGTTAGCGGAGAGTCTGCAACCATTACTCAGGTGGAAGGTAATCATTTGTTAATACTTAATTTTGCCCCATCAATCATGATGCCATGTGTTGATGCCTGTTTGCTACTACTTCGGTCTAAACCAAGATCTCATCTATTCTTAAATCTTTGTGTTTCTTAATTGTATTGGATTGGTTACTGGGATCGGGTTGTTTTAGGCGGCGGCGACAACAGCGAAACTGACAGTACCGATTCTTCAGACAGCTCTGGAGGTTCCGACAGTACCGACGCTTCTGACGCCAGTGAAAGCTCTGACAGTACAGATTCCTCTGACAGCAGTGACAGCTCTGACAGCTCGGACAGCCCTGATGAAAGCGATGACAGTGAAGCTGACAAAGTTGTCACTTGTAGCACCAGTAGTTCTGTTCTGGAAGAAAGCAAAAAAGAAGAAAAATCATTGGAAAAACAAATAGTGAAACAATTGAGTATCAAGAAGACCGAGATCATCTCAATTGTCATAATTTCCAGTAAGTCTACTGTAATTTGATTATGCAAAGTTATGGCTAGAAGTTTACTTTGGCTAGCTTATTTTTTCAACTTATTTTTCTGTTTTCTCGATTTTTCTGTAGAAAGGAGCATAATGTGTTAAACAACTTACTACACAATAACCGTGCATTTTTTGGTTTGGTTTGCGTACTTTTTAAAGAACAAGGATTTACAATACATAATGCTAGAATTGATTGTTCATTTACTTAATTTGTTCAACATTTACAGGCAGCTCCTTCCAAATCGAATGCAGCTCTTCAGCCGCCGAAACATTCGAACAGGAGTTTTCGTCCTTGGAATTGGTCAGTGTCAGCGGAGAGGAAATTTCAATAACTGAAATAACCGGTAATTGAACGGCAAAAATAACCTAATGTTGAGCAACTCAGCAAAACAGGGTATTGCATGTCTTGGAACAATAACAGAAAATTGTTTGTTTGTTTGCTAAGGATACGATTTTTCTATGCAACTCAATTAAACCTGCTTTTCATGTTTCTGATTTAATTTGCCAATTTACCGCGACAAGCTTTCTTCTGCATATTTGAATTAATACAGTAATATTTATACGACAATATCAAATGTAACTAACCAAACCTAAACCTGTGTTTTAATTTCAGTTGAAGTCAGCATTACCATTCTGTCATGCAGTGTCCAGGGTGCCGAACTGGAAGAATCCAAAAAGGAAGAAAGCAATATTCAAAAGGCTATTGTTAAAAGCACCGAACTGTCCTCAAAAGACATTGAACAAATTGTAGTCTTGTCCTGTAAGTGATTATTAGAAATTTTACATATTATTGAAAAATTCACAACATATTGTACATTTTAATAGGTTTTGCGCACAATCGTGAACTAAATATTGTTATTATTCAATAGTGGATTGAATTAGTCATGCGAAATTTGAACTTAGTTGCAAGTCAATGAAATTTGTAAGATAATTGCGCTTTTAGCATCAAGCTTTGAAATCCAATTCTCCAGCCACAGCAGCTTATCAATTTTCCAAGAATCCTTTTCGTCCATCACAATTACTACCGTCAGTCGTGAAGAGTGCACCATCTCTAGCGTGAGCGAAGGTAAGTTTTCAAGTTATACATACATTTGCAAATTACAAATACAAATATATTAATTAATATATACTTGAGGTTGGGTTACGTCCCATTTTTGCTATTAAGGAGGTGGCCAGTGACATTGCATAGATCTTCTTCGGGACAGTATAATAGTCTTATCCTATTATTTTAGAGAAACAGAGCTCCTTGCAATCAGAATGCTCAGTAGAAGGTGCCACCTTGGAACAATCGTCGAAAGAAGAAAAAAGCATAATTTCCTCAATCACCAAATCCACTACTATAAAACGATCAGAGATTAAGGAAGTCATAGTAACTTCTTGTAAGTACAGTTCCGTTGGCGACTGCTTACAAAATCAAGCTGCTGGCTTGGTATAAGATGTGAGCATTCCTGCTGAAAGTACACAGTGGTGGTTCAGTTTTGCTTGTTTCGAGCTTAAAAACCATTTCTTAAAAGTGTTCAAACTTGTTTGGTATAAAATTCTCAGCCTATTGCGTAAAGGCCGCCCGGCCTAAATCTCCCGTCGGCCGGCGACATTGGGTTGCCGCCAGGCCTCCGGCCAGCCACCGCTATTTGCAAATAAACAATGACAAATTTACAATTTAAAGCAACTAAGCTGAAACGAACTCTATAATGGCCGCCCGGACAACGCCACTTGCCGGTTTACGGGCCTACCGACCTCCCGCCGGCTTGGTCGGTGGACGGCCGGTAAAGCCCCGACCGTCCTGACATACTAGCTCAGCCTGAGAAACAGTTTAGAACAATACTAAATAGTCGTGAAACCTGTACTTTTAAGCAAACAAATTTTAATCTGTTAGCACTTCCATCCTGCACAGTAAATCCCTCAGGGATATAGGGCTATATGCTAGCTATATGCTAGCCCTCAGGGCTATGTGCTAGCATAAGCTCTTCAGGTACATCACGATATAAAAACAAGAATAACTTGTTGAGATAAAAACTAATATACGAATTATATAGTAATCGATTATCTCAAAACTCGAGTCAAAATTGATGGTCAAGTCTTGCCAAAATTAGAAATTTTAAGTAAGTATTTTTTCGAGGGTGGCAATCATTTTGAATATCGATTACTTGGGTTTGTTTTCTTGGAACTTATTAATTGAAAGTGGGTTATAGACGCATTGTTGGCGTCCATAAAGGATTTGCGTTCGACCATGAAGGTGGTAACACCAAACCGTAAAATATAAGCAGTTTCTAATTATCAATATTTATATTCTGAATTAATTCACATTTGACTTTTTTAAAGATAGATGAACTAGAAACGGCAATCTGTTATTTTTTTTTGCTTAGTGCCACACCCCAGTCGCTTTCGCTTGTTGGGGTAGTGCCAGATCCAAATTTCTACCTCACCGGGTTGGGGCCTAGATCCGGCACTGAATAATTGCTGCATGCAATTATCCGAGGCGTCATCAAGGGTACTGCCGGGGCAGAAATGACCACGTTGCTTTAACCGCATCGTGTTCATCCGTTGGCTCCATCAGTTAGGGGTTTCCCCCCAAAGGACGGCCAACTCCTTGCAAATCTCGGACAACACACTTAGAAATTATAGCCAGGGGGGAGAAGCATTGCAAATACCATGCTAACTTATTATGTGGCCGTCTGACCACAGACAAGTTTGAATTGAACAATTGCATTTAACGTCAAGTTAAAACTACATTCATGGACCCGTGGGGTCCCAAATTTCGTGTTTGCGGCCGATTGGTGCAGATGTTACCTTCTCACATCTGATCAGCCTAATGAAGAGCGTTTACTATTTCTACATCTCCGTGTTGGTGAATCAAGCCGAAATTAATCATATTTTTATGAATTATTAGTTAACTAGATAATAATGTATTGACAAAAGACCCAGGGGGACCTTTTTCACCCCCTGAGCCTAGTGCCAATATTCCACCCTACTTTAAGGTTTCCTGCTTAAACTTAAACCTGGCGGTCCGTCAATTAATATCCTATTTGAGAAGCTGGTTTAAAATGCAGTCAAGACTTCAGAAGCCTTAACTGACCAGCCACAATTAATTCAAGACTGCAAATTTGATAGCTAGGTTGCTGAATCAGATACAGCAACGAGCACAGGAGGACCTTTTTCACCCCCCATGCACGTTGCTGATTCCAATCAAGATTCAAAGTTTCTCCCTATCCGATAAATAGTTTTGGTCCTCTAGAAATTGGTCCTCTAGAGAAATTATATTAAACAAAGCTACTAAACTACATGTACTTCCCTCAGATTGGTCTCCAGGACTTTTAAGATCCCATGAATGATCCAATTTGTCAGCCGCTACGAGGCTGTTGTCCTGCATGATACTTGAACTTTGCCTGTTCGGATCTTAAGGACTCTGCTGCTTGACTCTGCTCCATAACAGCGGCTGCTAGTGGACCTTGGATGTATGCTGCTCCTATAATCGTAGTCCATCTTAAGCCAATAAGTAGATTAAGTGGCTGGCAATAGAAATTTGAACCCATTTATGGAATTCCCCAAGCAATACTTTGCCGTAAATTGATTCCAAGTTGTAACCATAACCTTCCCTGCGAAAATTGAAAGTGAAAAAGTTCGCAAAAAGCTGCTTGCTTTCAGCCAAGCAGCGGAGCAGCCCCAAAAATTTTCGAGTATATCATAAAACTTATCTTGTAAAATCAGTATTTGCTGCCCCAATCTGTTATGTAAACCATATAACTCAATCAGGTCTTCTAATTTGTGTTCCTTGGATTTAGCGTCTACATTTATCATCATCTTCACCAGCAAATCAAGTCAGTCCACATTTTCCGAATCATATGAAGAAGTCACCATTAAAACAGTCAGCGGCCAATCTGCAACTATTTCCGAAGTACAAGGTGGGAATATTATTTTGAAATGTTAAAATCAATACATTCAGTTTCTAAATCGTTGAAGAACTCGGAAATTTTAAGCCAAACTATGATGTCATAAAT
>JASAND010008730.1:0-39198 GCA_030248195.1 Trissonchulus latispiculum
CTGGTTAATAATTTCCCCATCGTAGCTCCCGTATAGCGAGGGGGGGGGAACCCACCCAATCCCAAACATACACGTTGGGGAAGGTACGTTACTTGCAAAGTAAACCCAGCCCCTTTTTGATGATGTTATCCAAAGCCAAGCAGGTAGCTAACTAGCTACAGCCGCCAGCAACGGAAAGGTTGACCATGTCCAACCTTGATCCATTACATCTCCCCAGGGCTCGCCATCCAATTACTCCCGAGAAGATCACTGCACAAATTTCGAACTGGTACGTGAACTGAGCTCTCAAAACAAGTACACAGTACAGAGCAATGCTGCTACAGATACTAGTACACTATCTACACGATCTGTCAACTGCAAGTCCCAAAGCTAAACCAAACTAGTCAAAGCTACGTACACAGGTGGACAAGGGGGGAATTTCCCCCCCCCTCGGCGAAGTCGTCCACAAGGGGTCGCGAATTTGCTCCCCACAAGGGGTAGGAAAATTGGCCACAAGGGGTAAGAAAATTACCCTAAAACTAGGTTTTACGACTAAAATTTCCAAAAATTTTCCGGCTCCGCCGGAATTTTTCATTTAAAATCGCTATTTTTTGATAATAAACGGTCTGAAAAAACGCGTTATGGCCAAAAATCGCTGTTTTTTTGTTAAAAAATGGCAAAAATTGCTTAAAAATCGCTTTCAAAGGTGCCCCTAAGCAAAATCGCTCTCACAAGGGGTACCCAAATTTGCTTCCACAAAGGTCAGTGAAATTTGACCTCCCGTTCAGGTATGGCTACGTATATATGTATCATAGAAAATTCAAAAGAACAAGTGATTAAATACGGCATTTTACGGTGGAATAAACATATACTAGCTAGGCTAGTAACAATCAAATTAAAGCACAAGGTGATATATTATGCATATTCAAACAAGAAGACCCCTAAAAGGGGAATGGTTCTGCGTTCGAGCATGAAAAGGGGTTACTGGAGAAATATTCCAGTCAACCGTTTGGCAAATCCACAACATTATGTTTCCAGCCACCTCTACCCACTTGGCGGAACCGTTCAAGGGCAGCAGCGCAGAGTCAAATTTATGAACATGCTTTTATTGGTCAGAAGGTTGAGCTGAATAATTAACATAGCAATAATCAGAGCAATCAGCATGTCCATTATATCCACTGCAATCAAAGTGTTGCGTGCAGGGCCAATTGACTGGAGACTACCTCTGGACATTCTTAGTAAATAGTTTGGGAGTACGGCATATGCTAGAATTCTTTTCAACGCGCGACTATGAGGAGTATCATCCACTTGTAACCATCAGTAACCACTCAGCTGTTGAGGTTCAGAATTCATTTTGTTCATTTCGTTCTAAAAATAGTTGTCAAAAATAATTTTTTATAAAATTTGGACAACAAAAAGCACTGTCACAGCTCTGCCGTTGCAGAGCAATAAATTGCGGAAGTCCATGTCAATTTCGCGATGGCTTCTGGCGTTAAACTGTCACCCTATGGATTTTTAAATACTCCTTTTTTAAATACTCCTAATTTTAAATCCGCCGGGACATACTTGTCTTCGACACTAAACGTTTAACTGATTGTCTTGATGACTAAACTGACTGATTTATGGTGTTCTTAGTCTAATTTTTCACACTTATGAGCGCCTTTTCTCATGAAGTAGTTCAGATCAAATCAAACGGATTGGATTGGTTTTCTTCGGCTGTTCATTTTCTTTACATTAAGTTGGTTTACATTACTGCTCAAACACAAAAGCTTTCTGTGTAATTTAGCAACTAGTCAGACAAGCGACTAACGGACGACTGTTCTCAGTTTTTCGAGACCTAATTTGCATAAATAGTGGCATCTGCTAAAACATCGATTCAAAGTCGAAATTCAAGGGGGGCATTGAAATTATCGGAATGGAGATTCTGTGCGGGGGGGGGAACAATAAGATAAAATTAAACCACGTGAGTGTTATAGTATACATCACAACTATGAGCACTGAAAATATCTAAAAATAATATGGCAATTGCTAAAAAGCTGCCCAAGTTAAAAAGCGGAGTTACTAGCTGGTTTGCCCCCTCCGGTTAAAAAATAAAAGCAACACTATACTAGACCAATGCTAAAGATAGGCCAAATTTGAGCTGAGAATCCCTCCACAGTGCAAATCATGTCTAGTTTCCGTGTAAATAGTTCTGCCTCCAGGCAGAACAAAAATACACGTATAAGTAGAACCGTAAACAATACTTGGAATTAAGGGGGGACCACTTTAGGGTTATTTTTTCTACCATCTCCGATTTTTCTCATTTTGACGTATTTAATTGTCCAAGTGGGATATTTTAACGAGTTTATAAAATTTAAGTTGGATCTCTTACGGTTTTTGAGAAAATGTACCTCAAAGTAGAGGTATGCCTGTGTTAAACATAGGAAATCGAAAAAGTGTTGATTATAATTCTGCGCCAAAAAAACTCGGCACTAGCAAATGATTCCAAGTAACATTGGGTAGCGCTCGAAACCTTTATACATATACTGTGTCACTGCGGAATTAGAATTTTGAATTAGGTCTTCAAAAATTTTTAATGAATTGTGGAAGTTCGCGAACTGCCGAAAATCGCTAAAATCTGTCGTTTTTGGTGATCAAAAATGGAGGTCACTAAGTTTGACTGCATATTATAAAAAATAGAAGTATTAACTAAAAATTCTAATTCCACAGTAACACAGTATATGTATAAAAGTTTCGAACGATACCCAATGTTACTTGGAATCTTTTGTCAGTGTCGAGATTTTTTTGGCGCAGAAATTAGTTTTTTCTGCAAAATTGCGAAAATTGCCTTATCTGTATTTTAGTATTTTCTGTATTTTCTGTATTGCATATTTACTCATACCTTAGGATCAATTTGTTGCATGAATTATGTCGACAGCTCTGTCCAGTACTTCACCGTGCGCCAATCGGGAGCCTCAGACCACAAAATTCACAAAACAGCGATATTTCAAAATTTTCAAAATATAGTATATTATCAATCGAAAGCTCTCAGTACAGGGATGAATTCTTCTCATAGAACTGTGGCTCTTAAATGCTTCTATTTTAAGTTAAGCGCTCTTAAATATTTCATTACATCGATGTGAACAGGGGCCTTGTTTCTTCGGAAAATCCTTCAAGGAAGCTTCTGACCATGCTTATCCGGTTTGAAACTGTTCAAAAATGTTTTTATTAATTGTTTTTAAATGTGCATAACAAAATAAGCTAAATATATGAAGTTGATTTGCGCAAACTTGCTTCAGTTGTCTGCAGCACCCTCATTTTCGCTGATATTCATATTGTACTCAATGAATGGCTCATAACTTACAGAGGACTGAACGAAGCAACTCAAAATTTAAGCTTGAAATGTACGACATATGTGGCTACATTATGTGTGAAAATGACCAAAATTCGTGGTCTAAAAATTTTTCACGACGGACCCTCCTTAAGTAGCTTAATATGAACATACAATGACTTTCCAAAAGTAATTCATGGGAAAGAGGAGTTACCCTCCTTTGGAATGTATAGTCAAATGAGTATGTTAGCTAAATTAAGATAACAAAAAAATAAGTTGAACTTTCAGACAAAATATTAATAAATTTAAGTTAAACCAAGCCGAGCTAAGGTTTACCAGGCCTTCGCTCGACAAGGGAAACAGCCTATGATAATAATAATCAATAAAGTTACTGTAAAAGACACACCGTTAGGGTGAGGTCCTAGAGGAAATAAAACCCACCCTCGAATGGTCAAATTTTGTATTTTCATATGACGACAACGTCACTGGTTTGACAATATAAGGCAAATATGTCAGTTATAATGACAAGAACATATGGATCGAATCCTCACAAAACTAAAGCACTGGTTTTTGAAATAATTGTGCCTGAGTGAGACTACTGTGTGCCTCAGTGAGACCGTTTTGTGCCTGAGTGAGACTTTTGTGCCTCAGCGAAACTCGTGCCTCGGTGAGACTCACTGTGCCTGAGTGAGACTAATTGTGCCTCAGTGAGATTTGTGCCTGGATGAGACTACACCCTGGAGATCATACTGAGCAATTAAAATTGGCATAGAATAATACTATTATTAGGAAAATGTGTTAACATTATAGACGAACAGAAAAACACAGAAGAGTACAGGTTCGAATCCTTTCATGAATAAGTTGGATTAGGGAGATTTTTTTGCTTAGTGCCAGTCGCTTTCGCTTGTTGGGATAGTGCCAGACCCAAATTTCTATCTCACCGGGGTGGGGCCTAGATCTGGCACTGAATAATTGCTGCATGCAATTATCGGAGGCGTCGTCAAGGGTACTGCCGGGGCAGAAGTGGCCACGCTTTCACCGCATCGTGTGCACCCGTTGGCTCTATCACGTAGGGGTTTCCCCCCACAGGACGGTCAACTTCTTGCAAATCTCGGACAACACAATTAGAAATTAGCCTGGGAGGGTAGTAAAGGGTTGGCACAGTGGCACCAATTAATACGCTAGCTTATTCTGTGGCCGTCTGGCCACAGACAAGTTTGAATTGAAGCGCTCAGTATTGAAAATCAAACAATGCAATATTTGATTTGTTCTAAAGCTTTCGTGTTTGCGACAGTCCTGGTTGCAGAGGGTATCTTCTCCCCTCTGGACGGCCTGTGGAATGCTTTGATCGGTACAAACGAAAGCTGAATCAATAATTCTTGAATCCTTAATCTTTAAATAAGATAATATGTCACTGGTTATGCAGTATACACTTTACAGTATCAAAGTGTCTACTGACCAGTGATTTAATAGGCAAGTTGCAATCTTTTGGTCTTAATGTGCAATGGCCACAGAGGGAATAACAATTGTTTGAAAGTCGATTTCGAAAATATAGCTCTAAGGCTCTGATTATACTTCAGTTCATATGAGGTGCAGCAACAGTCAGTATACGACCCTCGAGCTAGCATACACCTCACTGGTGTGAAAGGTGGTTATTATACAACGAATAATGACTTAATTCAACTCATCAAAGAAAACAGCATCTCTGGCCTGAATTTTCCATTATTCCGCTGCATAATTTGAATATTCCGTCGATTATTTTCCATCTTCTAAACGTTACACAATCGCAAAAATTCTATCCATTTCATTAGTCGCAATGAGACTATTTCCAGATGTAATTTGATATGTGACACTGTGACAAAGTACCTCCGAGTGCACATCCAAACCAACCATTTCTGCAATCTAAATCTGCAGAAAACTGCAACAAATAAATTTGTTTCATGCATTTGTATACTGGATAAAGGTTCTGCAGCTGAACCATGATGAAGCTCAGCTTCTGTCTGATTTAGGACTGGAATTAGCAAATAGTTTCTAAATGCAGTAGATTTCTATCTTGGTATATCTAATTTCCTTCCACAAATAAGTTCTGCATTTGACCTTGTAGAACAGTTGGGACAACCAAAGGCTAGATTAAATCCCATTAAAAAACGAAATTAAACCCAGCTTTAAGGTCACCTCTTCCAGAATTACGTCCTGGTTAGTAATGTAAGAAAATTTTAACATAAAGTTCTAAAAGCTTATCTTAAAGTCCTGCCTCTTCCGATGCGTGGTGGATCCGAACTTCCCGCATCATTTCGATTAGGGGGATCAAACTTGTTTCGTCAAATTAAAATGCTCTTTAGATCTTTCGTCTTTAGTAAATATCGTCGGCCACTTTAGTGATACAGCCAAAAGAGCTACTAAACTAACTATTAAGTAGTAATCGTTCTTCAGAACTAGCATAGAGTTTCAAGACAAAGTTATGTACAGTTTTTACTATTACACCTCCCCTGTCAAATTCGGTGTTACTAATGTTTGTGATATCTTTCCCGTTCTTAGGACTGACGGTCTTCAGACCCACTGGTCCTTTCTCTAGGGTACCGTCTGCTGTTCTCAGAATTGTTATGGTGTTGGAATGGAAACTGTTATCAGTTACTATCTCCTTTTCATTTCTGTATTATGGGCCTTTTGGCTATCAATATGATATACTTAACACGCCACAATCGGTTATCCAGAAGTTTATGATAGAGAGCCTGGAAGAAAGATATGAAATTAAGTTATCTTCTTCGGATAAGTCTAGGTTAACCAGATTAACAATATTGAAACTCTACTTATTACTGATTGCTTAAGCTTAAAAATAGGAATATGTCAGTAACTAAACTTGTATAACGCATGTATATTATTCAACTATTCAACATTCATATTAGTTTCTACATAACGGTCAAACATGTTGAGTGAGTCGATACCCCCTCCGTTTGGTGGGGGGTGGTAGAGCATAGGATTACGGTAGTTTCTGTTTATTTCCAAAATGGGTCCCCGTTTGTTGGGGGGGGGGGGGAGGGGAGAAAAATAGGTCCCCGTTTGGTGGGGGGAGGGGGATAGGCAGAAGGGGGTCCCCGTTTGGGGGGGTCGACCAAGCTGGCTAAGATTGGCTGAATCTGATTGGCTGCTTACAAACGTGGACAAATGGGGACCCCTTTTCGCTACCCTCCCCCCACCGACTACTAGTATATTTGTACTTGTACTTGTACTTGTCGACCCCCCCACCAAACGGTGGAACATTCGCGTATTGTGGTTGGAGCACCATTACGCAAGGAAGAGAAGCCATCTAGTGGTTTACTCTTCTTCTTCTGTAATATATAAGTAGTTTATTATGGATGGACTCTTGATGCTACAAATGATTTGTAGCACGGAACTACGTAAAGTCTGTGAAGTAAAGTCTTTGCAGATCTTATCTCTATAAAAATGATATTTTAGCATTTAATAGCATTAAACTATAGCTGCAAAAGTTAGGGACTTATTCGTTGTAGAAGTGCTTTGTAGCACGGGTTTTGCATTCATAGAACTACAAATTCATCGAGCGAGAAACCCTCGTGCGCGACACTGGACCTTCCCGCACGATGAACGTACATATCCATGAATGCACTAAAGGTCGTGCTACAAAGCATAGTTATTATCCCTACACTAGTTTTCAAAGCCACAATTATGATTGTTTTAAGCAGTATTATTATTATTCTTAGCAAGTATCGGAATAAGGTGAACCTCATGTGTATGTAAATAAAATTTAGCTGCACCACTATTTGCTGAACAGGCATAAAATCCTGACCGTCTCGTGTGGCCCGTTTTAGAGGCATAGTTTTTAAAGAAGGAATATTTTAGAGAGAGGCAGTACCCGGAAACTACTTTCCAAACATTTGCATATATATACAGGCCATACGTAGTTAGCTACCGACACTTCTCTTCTGTCTTGCTCTGCTGCAACGTATACTTTGCATACAGAAGCCTGCGGGGGTAGCTATGTGAAACTTAATTTGCATATAAGATTGAGACGAGTGTTTGCTCGCCACCTTCCACTTAACAGAGTGTGTACGTCTGTGCGTCCATAGCAGGTACATGTTAAAATGTATGTGCTCACTAGGTGGCGGGCTTTCCACTTTCCGCCACCTTTCGCCACCTTCTCTAGTTCTAGCGAATTGTAATAAGTACAGTCGCAGTTTGTCTTCGCAACTTTTCTGATCTGGGTGACAGAAACTGGAATTGAGTGTGTGCCCTCAACAATGTTTCCAATGACATACTGTATTTTCCACCTGCTGCCTAGTTAGGTTTTCGTCTCCACTGACATCCCACGAGTGCATACTAAGGGGTGGGGGATTGCAGAAAAGATCCGAACAGATAATCTAGTTTAAGCTCTGACAATACACAGTATGCATATGTCCATATTATATCGTATTATATACGTATGTTCACAACGGAAATCATCTATCTTTTTGTAGTGCAGAGAAACTTTTATCTGAGTAATTTGCACATTTGTGGAGGCTAGCATGTTCTTTGATAGCTACACTGTTTTGCATGCATGCATTACGATTGAATGTAATGCGAAATAGATATTGTAGAGCAGGGACTAATTTACATATTTGAAAGTAAAAGCCTGCATTTCTTGTATGCATAGACGCACGTGTCAAAAACAAGAGTAGGTATTATTATTATTGTGTTGCTTTATCAAAAACTATATAGCGGCGAAATAGTATATTACACCCCCCTTCCACCTTTAGCTCACCTTAGTTCGGGAATATGTATCAGACTAATATAAAATGGTGTAAAGTTAACTCAAAAAAGATCTTAGCGAAACACGCGAAGTTAAATTAGAGAGATTAGGGAGCAAGTGTATCGGCAATCGACCTTTATTTCTCCGTGCACTGACAGTGTGTAACGTAAATTCTTCATGGAAAATAGCCGGCAGCCTCAATACTACCCTCTCTTGAGTTTAAGTTGTCACATTACGCATATTATACATATATATGTCCATATTACATCGTCCCTTTTCGCAGCGAGATGTGAGAAAGATATTTTCTTCACCTAACCTGTACAACAGATTATGTTTTCACATATACGTATCTCCACAACGGAGAGCACTTGTGTTTTTGGTGTGCAGAGAAAACTTTAGGTGGGTAATTTGCATATTTGTACAGACCACCTGCACCTTTGCTAGCTACACTGTTTTATATGCACGCATCAGCATTAAATAAAAATGGGAATCATTTGTTTAGAGTAGGAACTAAGTTGCATATTTGAAATTAAAAGTCTAGATGTTGTATGCATATACACGCGTCAAAACGATAAGAAAAGCTATTATTATTGTAATGGTTTAGCAAAAGTTTATAGCGGCCAAACAATATCTTACACTTCGCATTTTATTGCGCTTCTGCTCACCTTAGTGAGCGCATATGAATCAGACTAATATAGAAAACGTACAAAGCTGACTCAGAAAAAGAACTTAGTGGAACATAGCAAGTTAAACTAGAGAAATTAGGGAGTGAGTGTATCGGCAGGGAACCTTTCCCCACAGAAAAACAAAGTATGCGAATTGTGACACGACATATTTTTGACTTTCGAAATTTTTGGTCATAAGAAATTTTCAAATTTTTCTAAGTTCTATCCCCGGTGAGGACCAGGGCCTGACCACTAGCGCCTGGACTCGATGAGGGGCCAGGCTCCGGTGCATTCCTACTTAAAAATGCTAATTATTCGCTAAAACTCTAAGTAAATTTATACCTTGGGCTCGCCATTTCAGTAGCCCCCACTTCCTCCTCCCTAGGGAGGGTGCCCCCACTTTCAAAACCCCAAAAAATGCCAGTAAGATATCGTCAAGAAAGCTAATTCAGGCAGGGGACTCAACATTGCAGACAGAAAACCTTGCATACGTATAATTACTAATTAGTCAACCAGTAACATGGAAACCATCTATATACGTACGTAAAAGTCATTAACATTATAGGATTTGCATAACGTGAGTCTCTTAACAACCAAATCTTTTCCCAATACAAGTGGCAAACTCTGCTAAAATTAAAATACCAACGCTCATTTTAATCATAAAAAGTACAATAAAAATCGTCCAATCTTATCCAGGGGAATTTGTCAACCATCCCGTAGACGACGGAAAACCGTGACATGACCGCACATGACATGTTCACGATCCGTAGCAAAGGCAATGGCTTTCTGGCCTAAACCAGCGTATATTTGCCAGGTTTCCAGCCCGATTCACCGGCAGCTTGAGCTTATCGTCCTAGTCCAGATCAGCCTGATCCCCATAGGCTAGACGAAAATACAGTTCCATGGCGAAAATGTCCACATCAGAGGCCCAAGAATGATTATTATCTGACTGATAATGCGAGGTTGTTACTGTCATTGTTTTCATTCAAATCGGAGCGAAAATAAGCGATTTGTACCACATTTTGCCACTCGAGGCCCCACTCGGCAGTCTCCCCCCATAACCCAAAAAATTCCAGATTTCACCATTTTTACACTAAATTTTCAAAATTTTGTCCGGCTGCGCCGGAATTTTAACACAATTTTCGCTATTTTAGGGTAAAAAACACCTAAAATTAGTAATTTTTTAGCGATTTTTGGCAGCTTTTACACAAAAACGTAAAAATTTGCAATGTTTTTCAAAAATATGCCCCCATCGACGGGGGGCAACATTGAGCCCCCCATAATTGTTGGCCTAAAAATAAGCTGGACTGCTATGCTATGCTAAGAAGTGCCCAAAAAGTGAGTTCAAAATTTTATTCAAGTTTCTTTGGGAAACTTCAAAGTTTGAAAAGATAATGGTCAGATGGGGGGGGGGAGAAGAGAAAGCTTTTTGAAATAAGGAAAAGGAAATTTTGGGGGATATATATACCCCCTCAAAGAAAACCATGGCAGTATATACCTTTTTAGAGGAGTGAAGGTGCGGGAGGGTACGTATAGATTTGAAAATTAACTGAAAATATTCGTTGGATAATTTTAAATTATATATAGTCAGGGGGAACAACGATTTTCGAAATAAGGTTATTGCTCGCTGCAGACTGTAGCTAGCCAGACGCTTTATATACCAGCATGTAGGGCTTGGCCTGTACTTTCTATGCCACCAGTAAAATCAGTATTCGATTGTACTTCTAGTAGGCTAGCCTCAATATAGACCATCTTTTTCCCCCACAAGTGGGGGAAAAAGATGGGGGTGGGGAAAAAAGATGGCATCAAATTTGGTTCCTTTACCACCATAACAGCAGATAAATGGCATTTTAAAGCAAAAAACGCAATATTGTACTTCTAAAAACTCGTTGCCGGCAGCCAGGCTTAGTATTATCCATCATAAAGCCAAACTTAGTAATTGGCCAACAAACATTGCTAGGAAATTAAGATTTTTGGTCTACAAAATCTTATTTTTTCCGGTAAATTATAATTTAATCGCCTTTTGTGTTAACTTGCAATGACAAAATACACCATTTTGCAATATTAACCCGCAAGAAATTGAGTGTTTTATTTATGATGGGAGGCAAAATCGCAGAAAAGTGTTCAGGGGTCATTCATTTCGGGTGTAGTCTTTTGCATATCCACACTTGTGAAACTCTCTGGAATGTCCACAGTTCATAATATCACAAAAATATTGTTTATGGACCCTAATTTTCTTTTTATCCGCATGATTTGCCCCCCTGGGAATATTTGCCAGCATTCCTCCACAGGGGCAGGTCATATGGCGCTTTTCGGCAGCGGAAGGTCAATTGGGGGGTATAACAGTTCAAATGAGTAAACAATTAGTCGTTATTTTTGCTTAAATCAAAAAACGAAACTGCGGGCAAAAAAGCACACCGTTGAATGTTTTCCCCCTCTAGTGCAAAAAGTGTGGGGGAAAAAAGATGGTCACTATTTCTCAACCGTGTGACCTAGCGAAAATCCGACTAGCCCACGTTATAGAGCACATCCACAAACCCCTTCATGCACAAAATGACTCCTGTAACTATTACCAGTAAGTTGCAATAATCTTAGAAAATTTGAAAAATCCTTAGGTTTTTGGACAATTTTTGGGTGTCAACTTTGGACCCATGCCACACGAAGGCTCAATAGACAGGAACGGTTATTTGTATTATGATCTTAAAGTACAAGACTTGAACTTTCATTTGCACTAGATTTTGTATCTCTATCTTATGCCAGTCGAGCAGGGTGAGCCATTGTTTCCCCCCACTTTGCCGGTGATGCTTTCCCCCCCTGACTATATTTGTTTGTTGGAAACTTTTGGGGTGCCTTAAGGTGTATACCGTGGTGGGGGAAAACACAGTCCGAGATGCGGGGAAAATCCAACGCCAGTGTGAGTCTCCCATATGAGCCTAGATCGGATTTTAGTAGCCTATCTTAAAAAACATCCAAAAGTGCCCTGGAGGCTCTATTATTGTAGCTCCCGCTGCCTCTCTGCACTCTGCAAATTTTTTGGTACTGAAGTTTTTGGAAGTTGGGGTCTGACCAAGTGCACTTTGGCACTTGGTTCAATTTGCAAAGCGCAATTTGGCAAACTTTGGTCTCAACATGGGGGTCAGCAGGGTTTTCTTTTTGTGTAAAATACTGTGTATTTACACAAAATAAATAAATTTACACAGTGAAAAACTAATTTACACACCAAAATACACAGCCACATTTTCGAAAATTTTTGCAAAAAGTGCTCTGAAAAATAGTTTTCAAGCCCTATTTAAAATAGCTTTTAGCTGGGGGCTGGCGCCCCCAGACCCCCGCCGCTTTCCAATCATTTACCATGGTTTTCTGCATTACGACATGATTATAGGTTGTTTCTGCAAATACATCTGCTTATCCGGTTGCGTATAATTTATTCACGTACAGCGTGCAAATATTTGTAAGATAGTATAGTAATATAGCTAGTACATACGATTCAATATCGTTTCTTGATCCAGGGATGGCGGGGGCGCCCCCCCATCGCGATTCGAAGGCAGGAAAAATTAAGGAGAGAAAGAGGAAAAAGGGCAAAAAACAAAATTTCTCGCCTTCGGCGCGAATTTCCTACATTTTAACCACATATTGCATTTATGAAGAAAAAGCTTGAAATGCATCCGATTTTTCGGAGAAAATTACCACTTTTGCCTAAAAATGTCCAGAATTTTTAAGAATTTTTTTAAGAGTTTATGAAAAGAATTAAAGATCCGAAGACCGATTTTATTGCAAAAACAAACATTTCTTCAACTTCTGGGGGGCTCAGCCCCCCAGACCCCAAGCTGGAAACATTTTACCGCCCCCCTCACGACATCCTGGATCCGCCAGTGTCTTATCTTTATCATAACAAGCAGTCTGAGCCACAAAAATTGTTGCTGTCTAGCACAATAGGTATATGTATATTCAAAACGAAAGCTAAAAGAATGCAACTGTTCAATGCGTTTTTGCCGATAATTTTAAAAATTTCTCAACTTCTGGGGGGGCTCAGAATGGGTGTTTTCTGTCCATCTTATGGAAAATTCCCCTACAGCAATTAAAGCTTCGAACCTTTTAGTACGTAACCAGAATATTTGTGAAAAAATTCTTCCCTAAAAGTTGGAAAATTAAAGAAATGGTTTCAGTAGGCGAACTTTTTTCAGAAATTAGAATTTGTCCAACCCTAGTTTTGGCATTTAATGGATTATATAATCTTTTTAGACTTTTCCATTGCGAATTTTATTACAATTTACAAAATTTAGTCAGTAAACCATATTAACACATTACACATTCCCTCATTCCCAAAAATGAAATAGGACAAGTAGGAAAAATGCTCCTTGCAGTCGCATGAAAAATACAATATGAGCCAGAAGGACAGCATTCAATTCGGGAAAAGACAAGATTTCAAATGTATAATATGAGCCAGCATTTACTTATGTAAAGGACAAGATTTAAAAGTTTAATATGAGCAGCTCCCTTTCTCGGGCTCATATTGACGCCGCACGGACAGCCCGCAGGGAGTGGTTTCTCTCTATCTTCGTCGTGTTTTGCTCCTATGATTCTGATAGAGCATTCAGTCAGACATATACTTTATTGAATACACCAGATCTGTGACAGACGCTAATGGTATATATATGACAGCTAGCTAATGGTATATGCTGGCTGCAATGACAAAAAGGACTTGCTGAAAAGTGCGTTGTGTAAAAATACCCCAGATTATGGTTGCGTAAATATATAATACGTAATTACGTAAATAGTGTGATATTATCAATAGTCTAAGTAGCATGTTAAGTTACTCTGTGCAGGCTCCTGGGAGGGGCGGCTCTGAGCAGTGTCTATTTTTTTACACTTACTCTAATTTAATACGTTGGCATCGATTAAGTTGCGTACGCTTTGGGAACGATGCAGTGTACGCAACTTAATCGATGCCAGCGTATAAAATTAAAGTAAGTGTAAAAAATAGACATTGCTGAGAGCCGCCCCCCAGGAGCCTGCACAGAGTAACTTAACATGCTACTTAGACTATTGATAATATCACACTATTTACGTAATTACGTATTATATATTTACGCAACCATAATCTGGGGTATTTTTACACAACGCACTTTTCAGCAAGTCCTTTTTGTCATTGCAGCCAGCATATACCATTAGCTAGCTGTCATATATATACCATTAGCGTCTGTCACAGATCTGGTGTATTCAATAAAGTATATGTCTGACTGAATGCTCTATCAGAATCATAGGAGCAAAACACGACGAAGATAGAGAGAAACCACTCCCTGCGGGCTGTCCGTGCGGCGTCAATATGAGCCCGAGAAAGGGAGCTGCTCATATTAAACTTTTAAATCTTGTCCTTTACATAAGTAAATGCTGGCTCATATTATACATTTTAAATCTTGTCTTTTCCCGAATTGAATGCTGTCCTTCTGGCTCATATTGTATTTTTCATGCGACTGCAAGGAGCATTTTTCCTACTTGTCCTATTTCATTTTTGGGAATGAGGGAATGTGTAATGTGTTAATATGGTTTACTGACCATAACATTAACGCATACTGTTAAACTAAATGCTACCCCAGCAACTTGAACCAGTTGAACCAGACGAGATACGGCGTCGACAATATGCTCATCGTGTTCAGCGACCCCGACTTACTATATAAGGGCAAGCTTTCAGGCAGTTTCAACTTGTCCATTTCAAGTTACAGAGCGTGCTGCGGCTGCAGCGCCGCAGCGCAGCACGATAGCAGCACCGCACAGCGACGAGGATACTCTCATCGTGTTCAGCGACCCCGACTTACTATATAAGGGCAAGCTTTCAGGCAGTTTCAACTTGTCCATTTCAAGTTACAGAGCGCGCTGCACGGTGCTGCGGCTGCAGCGCCGCTGCGCAGCACGTTAGCAGCACCGCACAGCGACGAGGATACTCTCATCGTGTTCAGCGACCCCGATTTACTATATAGGGGCAAGCTTTCAGGCAGTTTCAACTTGTCCATTTCAGGTTACAGAACGTGCTGCACGGTGCTGCGGCTGCAGCGCCGCAGCGCAGCACGATAGCAGCACCGCACAGCGACGAGGATACTCTCATCGTGTTCAGCGACCCCGACTTACTATATAAGGGCAAGCTTTCAGGCAGTTTCAACTTGTCCATTTCAAGTTACAGAGCGCGCTGCACGGTGCTGCGGCTGCAGCGCCGCTGCGCAGCACGTTAGCATCACCGCACAGCGACGAGGATACTCTCATCGTGTTCAGCGACCCCGATTTACTATATAGGGGCAAGCTTTCAGGCAGTTTCAACTTGTCCATTTCAGGTTACAGAGCGTGCTGCACGGTGCTGCGGCTGCAGCGCCGCAGCGCAGCACGATAGCAGCACCGCACAGCGACGAGGATACTCTCATCGTGTTCAGCGACCCCGATTTACTATATAAGGGCAAGCTTTCAGGCAGTTTCAACTTGTCCATTTCAAGTTACAGAGCGTGCTGCGGCTGCAGCGCCGCAGCGCAGCACGATAGCAGCACCGCACAGCGACGAGGATATGCTCATCGTTTTCAGCGACCCCGATTTACTATATATGCGCACCACCAAATGACCGAAAAACCCTTTTTTGACGACTTTTTGACAATTTTCTATGTTGGGGCCTCGAAAAATTTCTAAGTCCAAACGCTTCGCAACCCCATGTTTGACAGTCTGTAGAAACCGCTAGGAGCGGAATGGGGCCAAAATAATCAATAGTGAACAGGTTCATGGTTTCGCTAACAAGATAATAATAGGTAAAGGTGACCATCATAAGGCATGTGAAAAATCAGTGTGCTAGAAAATGTACCAAAAGCGTAAAGGAGAAACATTAGAGAAAAAAACCCCACTTAGAAAGTAGGTCTGAAAAGTGGAAATTTTCAAAGTTCATTTTTTCCGGGCAAGTTTGGTATCGTTCGAAAGCTCTTGGCCTGGAGATTTCAAAAATGTAAATATTAGCTCTTAATTCCTTACCGTTAATTAGTTATGCCTAATTAAGCATTTTGAAAACACGCAATGTACCTTTTTGGCTCATATTATGGGGCGCTCTCCGAGCTGCCCCATGAAAACAACACTTTTAGATTTTACACAGCTTCAAACAAAAATACACACTGAAATTTAAATTTACACAAGATTTACACAGGTCCGATTTTGAAAAAGAAAACCCTGGGGGTCAGGCAGGGTCAACTCTGCGGGGGTCACCCTGAACTACTGGAAAGACCTAACCCAAAACGGCTTACAGTTTCACAGAGAACACGTCTCAAACTTCACGATGGTGTATGCAATTTGGCTCTAGTGCCTGTGGTGCTACGCGAGGCTCGCGCTGGCGACGCGGGGTACGAATTTCGCAAAAAGTTTCGACGAAAAAAAAGGTGAGGGCTGTTGTTTAGGTAGTTTATATAAAATTTCAAGAAAATTAAAATAGATCAGTTTTCCATTTTAAAAACTAAATTTAAATAAAAATATATATCTGTTTTCCTCCAATATATATATATATATATATATATATATATATATATATATATATATACGTATGCATAGAAAACATTCTACAACTTTCAAGCCTGTTTAGAAAGTGCCCGCCGGGACTTGAACCCGGGACCCCCCAGACTCGAAAGCCTGGTTGCTCTGCCGCTGAGCTACGGCCACTCGTAATGAAGGAACAGGCTTGAAAATATTTGTTGTTGTGTTTTTAAAGGTTGGAAGAAACAGATCAAAGAGCACATATATATATATACTTTTTCAGGAATGAACTGATGAGACTTGTAGTGTAGGTTTTATGACGTATATCATGAGGGTGTGCGGAGCGCCCCTCATAATATGAGCTATAAAGGCACTTTGCGGATTAGGGAAACTGTTAATTAGCCATAACTAATTAACGGTAGGGAGTTGAGAGCTAAAGAGAAAAACCAAAACCAAACTTACAATAAATAAAGGTACATAAACTATCAAATAAACCCATTTTTATGGACCACCGTTTCATATTCAACCATAGTTTCATCTGAGCCACTACGATCGTTATCAGCCGTAGCATCCATCTTCACTTCTCACAGAATCACATAACCAAAAGCATTGTAAGTGCATACACATAGTTGGTACATAAAGGTGAACTTTCATATACGGATAGCCTTGTTATGCCCGACCAACCCGATTGAGGGACTCATCAGGGGCTTTCAATCAGGTTATTTTTAAGTTAAATTATTCCAAGTTAAATTTTGTAGTTAAAGGTCGTTTCGTCCCCTAGCGATCAACTCCAGACATTCGTGAAGTTATACATAAAGATTCACTTATACCTCATTCTGTGCGTGCAAACATTGAGTCACTAATTTCCATAAAACATCTACCGATTGATTATGTAAGATATCATTACTATATGAGATTCCTTTAAGATTATTTAGAAAATGAAATTTAAGTTTTCTTTTTGAATAATTTTTATTAATCAATAGTTTAATTAGTTTTGATACCCGAAATACAAAATTATCAAGGTTAGTACATATGACTAAGTATCTACGTATTTCATTTAAATAAATTCTATATGCTACATTCTCTGAAAAATTACCTTTAATATTAGGAAACTTAACCACTGAAAAATTAATATCATCTGTTTTATCATATACCCCACATTCGAACTTATTACCAATTATAGTCACATTTATATCTAAGACACATGCATGGTCACTATTAATATTTTCTTTATTAAGTACTAATATATCTGGATATATAAATAATATAAATCATTAAATATACTGTTGTCGTTAATTACCGTTATATCATCAATATACCTAAATACATATCTAAGTTTGCTTAATAAGTTGAAGTCATGTTTATACAACAATTTTTTAACATATAAAAATTCGTAGTAAAACAGAAATAAATTAGCTAACTGTGGGGCACAGTCTGTACCCATAGGTATACCCACAGCCTGTTTGAATATCTTATTACCACAGGAAAAGTAAAGGTTATTAAGCAACCACTCTATATTGGATAGTAAGTCTTCTTTTGATAAAATTATTCCTTTATTAGTATTAATACCCCATCTAGCACTGTTTTCGTAAACAATTATTTTACGATTAGAGTTATTAGGATAACCTAAGTTGATTACATATTTAAGAGCTACTATTATACATTCATGCCTAATGCTAGTATATAGTTGACCAAAATCATAAGTATTAATACTATGAGCGTCTCTACGTTTATTAAGTTTTTTAATAACATTAGATATTGCTGATGACCTATCAATTATCCAGAACATATTAGCTAAATGTCCAGTATTTTTATTTATTGCATTAGCATACACATGCAACCTATCCATAATCAATTTTAGTGCCTTACCAACACCCTTTGACATTACCTTATTAATTGATCTGTTACTGGCAATAATAGTTCTATATTTTATGGGATTTTTATGAAACTTAGGTAATATATGAATAAAGGGCAAACTTTCATACTCATTATTAGTAGGCCAGCCCATACCTTTAATTTCATCACTGATTGTATTTTTTAAGGTATTTATATCTATATTTTCTACTGGAACATATACATCATTAGTACCATTATTATTAATGATACCAAGTTCGTTTAGGACTGTTTGAATGTAATGTTTTTTACATATAATTGCATACGTTTGAGAGGCTTTATCAATTGAAGTGAAAACAAATTTATTTTTTAAGTTTAACAATCTTGATTTAATAATTTCATAATTATCAACACCATAGGAATGATTACATTTAGTATTAGATAAGTAACTATATATATCCTCGCAATCTTTATTCATCCAATCTGCAAACAATCCATATGTTTCATTAAATTCCAAATTTTTGAGCCGTATTAGCTTAACAATATATTTATAAATACCCACACTACAGCTGGTAAAAGCTAGACTACTATCATTAAATACCCTTAGTCTATATTTGCATCCCATACTAAGTATATTTTCAATTTCACTATCGTTAACTACCCTAACGTCACCAGTAACTACATGTTTAGAAACGGGACATTTAAACTGTTCACTGTACAATTTACAATCACAATCCATCCCATTCAACATGTAATTATCAATATTTAACTTATTGATTGTATCTTTATAATTAAATATCTTAGTTAATGCAGGTTGATCATACGAATACATGACCATAGGTAAGGCAGATGTAGTATTCTCCAAAGGCCAGTAACGCTTGTTTTTATTGAATATTTTATTAAACGGTACTTTATCAATAAGCTTATTTCTAAATCTTATTAACATTTTAGGTCTATTTTGTTTTTTATCCACTGATAGTTTAGTATTGATAAGCATTTTAGACATTGTTAAGTCTGTCAAAATATCCCTAAACTCTCCATCTGCTTCTGTTTCAGCAATGAGAAATAACAATCTCCTTACTTCCGATCTCCGTAAATTAAATATACAAGGAATCACTGTTTTACGAAAGGTACGTACATCAGTATTATATAAATCACATAAGTATTCATACAATTTACTAACATCAGTATGTATTTGGGTACTAGAAGGCTTTTTAATTCCTCGACCTCTAGTTCTATTTGACTTAGCGAAATTACTAAATATTGGCACACGCGGCTTTTCATTGCGTAAAATATCATTCAGACCATAAGGATATTTAGTTTTTAATAATTTTATCCAGTGTTCTTCTCTAGTAAGTAATGATTCTCTATTATCACTCTCATCATCTTTTTTGGCTATTTCTTCTATTATTCTTAACTTAAAATTTTTACATTTATTTTGTTTGAAATGGTAAATTAAGTTATGACAACCCGACTGAGAGTTTCCAGCAATGGACCTAATATGTTCCATCATTCTTTCTCGAAACTTTCTTTTTGTTTGACCAACATATTGCATGCCACAGTCATTGCACATGATCACATATATAACATTACAAGTATCACATGACAAGTAGTTATTTTCTGATACTGAGGTATAAATAACTGACTTATAAGATCCGTTAAAACTATCATTGGTGTCCACTCTAGTACAAACTTTGCATCTCGCTCTATGACAAAATTCGTAATTAACCACAGGTGAAAGACCTAAACCTGTAGCCCCACCCACAGCTACAGAGGTTGCACGGGGAGGATGTTAAGGTAGGTGGAAACATCCCACAAAACCACCATCCCAAGTGTAGCCTAGCCCAGGGAACCTAACCCGTGACTGAAAAAATCCCCGGTTATAACTGGATCACACACTTGGTGCTGTTTTTAGTGGCAATGGCCATAACGAGATAGCTACTCGTTATAATAAATAAAAATAAGCTAATAAACCAAATGTGCATTAAAGTGTTTAAATAATTTGCTATAATTAAAATTTTTTGAAAGAGTGGGAGACCCCTATTAAAACATACATTAATAACAATGATCCAATAGAGCAGAAAATAAACTGATAACGCGGACACCAATCCATAAAATTTTTTTTCTCATTTATTTACCTCAAAAATAGAACTTGAACTTGAAATTAAATTCTGAAAGAGAAATTTTGATGCCCAAGACGCTAAGCGTACTCGGGTTTTCATAAGGTACCGTCACCCCGAAGGATGACAGTTTTCATAAAGCCCTCACAGAGTGAGAGTTTTCATAAGTCCTACACTACATAAATTTTAATCTCAATGACCGTCAACCAGAAGGAAGACAGTTTTCATAAAGGACCCTCACAAAAGTGAAGGTTTTCATAAGGCTTAAGCATTAGAAAGCGTATATAAATTACAACGGCAGAAAACAAGACACTAAAACAAACTAAAACAAAATATTGGCACAAAGAAATTAAGGATGGTCAATCTCAATCATATAAGTATTTGTTGACATATATATACGGGTGCCTTCGCACCAGCCCGTATACCGCCTCATGGGAGCAAACCTCAAAACCTTTTGAGACAGTAATGGGCAAGACAAAGAGAAAAACCAAAACCAAACTTACAATAAATAAAGGTACATAAACTATCAAATAAACCCATTTTTATGGACCACCGTTTCATATTCAACCATAGTTTCATCTGAGCCACTACGATCGTTATCAGCCGTAGCATCCATCTTCACTTCTCACAGAATCACATAACCAAAAGCATTGTAAGTGCATACACATATTTGGTACATAAAGGTGAACTTTCATATACGGACTTAAAGTTTACATTTTTGAAATCTCCAGGCCAAGAGCTTTCGAATGATACCAAACTTGTCCGGAAAAAATGAACTTTGAAAAAATCGACTTTTGATAAAAGTTTAAAAGTGGGTTTTTTTTCTCTGTATCGACCACTTTTATAGGGCGATTTTTGCGCACACCGATTTTTCAAACGGCCCATAGGAAAAATTTTTCTATACTAATTTTTGATTATCTAGGTTATGGTCCAGATCAAGTTTATGTTTGATTTCCGAATTTCGCTCTGGGTCGATTTTTACAGATGGTCAAAAATGGAAAAATCGACGTTTGGACTGGTGGGGACGTAAGCGATTTTGGGTCAAATATGAAATTTTCCAAAAGTGGTCAAAATAGTATCTGCTTGCGCATGGTGTTCGGAAATATATTATGTTGGTTCTTTTTTGCGCATACATATGTAAAAGAACGGAAAACAAGAACCAAAAATGCTCCTTCGTCGCATGTAAAATACATATGAGTACTCTCAGGCAGGTTGTACAAACACGGAAACTAGCCTGTAAAATGCATATGAGTGGCGTTGAGGTTGTAAATTAAGGAAAACATGTTGCAACGGCTTAACATATGAGCCTGTCCTACAACGAGGCTCATATTGGCGTCACAGTGCAGCCTTCTTAAAGATCATCAGGTCATCATATTAAAGAAAAAACGAATGAATAGACATAATATGTTAATAACATTGTGGCTTGAAAGAAATGGACAGAACGAAGTGAACTGCGACACCTCAAGTTTAACTGTACATGCAAGCCGATGTTTCCCGAAACACCATGGCACCTACTATTGCCGGAAGCACTATAGTACACCTACTGTATTCTCGGAACACTATGACACACTACTCTCACATACGTAATGCTCATATGTATTTTACATGCGAAGGAGCATTATTGGTTCTTGTATCTTTTAGCTGTATCATGGGGTAGCTCGGAGAGCACCCCATAATATGAGCTAAAACGGTCAAATGCAGCCTTTGAAAACGTTAATTAAGCAAAACTAATTAACGGTAAGGAGTTGAGAGCTAAAATTTGCATTTCTGAAATCTCCAGGCCAAGAGCTTTCGAATGATACCAAACTTGCCCGGAAAAAATGAACTTTGAAAAAATCGACTTTTCTGACCACTTTGTATGTGTGGTTTTTTTTCCTGTTGTGTTCGTCCTTTACGCTTTTGTACAATTTTGTGTCCAACGGATTTTTCACATGGCTTATGGTGGTAACCTTTACCTATTATTATCTTGTTAGCATAACCATGAACCTGTTCACTATTGATTATTTTTGCCCAATTTTGCTCCTAGCGATTTTTACAGACTGTCAAACATGGGGTTGCGAAGCGTTTGGACTTAGAAATTTTTCGAGGCCCCAACATAGAAAATTGTCAAAAAGTCGTCTAAAACAGCTATTTTCGGCCATTTGGTGGTGCGCATATACAGTAAATCGGGGTCGCTGAAAACGATGAGCATACTGCCGAAACCGATGGATGTGACCCTCAGGCCCCATGGCGCCCGTGGTTCCTCGCCCAGGGTCAAAGTTGGGAAAAGTCCGTAAAAACGGCTATTTTCGGCCATTTGGTGGTGCCCATATATAGTAAATCGGGGTCGCTGAACACGATGAGCATACTGCCGAAACCGCCCGAAGTGACCACTGGTCAGCATGGCCCCGTGGCACCTCGCCCAGGGTCAAAGTTAGGGTCAAAGTTTGGAAAAGTCATTAAAACAGCGTTTTTCGGGGTTTTGGTTGGGGGCATATATAGTAAATCGACTACGCTCGTTTCAATGAGCATATTTTTAGAACCGACGGAAGTGACCACTGGTCACTATGGCCTAGGTGGCCTATTGACCAGTGGTCAAACCCCCTAAAACAGCGTTTTTCGGGATTTTGGTTGGGGGCATATATAGTAAATCGTCTACGCTCGTTTCAATGAGCATATTTTCAGAACCGACGGAAGTGACCACTGGTCACTATGGTCTAGGTGGCCTATTGACCAGTGGTCAAACCCCATAAAACAGCGTTTTTGGGGGTTTCGGTTGGGGGCATTTATAGTAAATCGACTACGCTCGTTTCAATGAGCATATTTTCAGAACCGACGGAAGTGACCACTGGTCACTATGGCCTAGGTGGCCTATTGACCAGTGGTCAAACCCCCTAAAACAGCGTTTTTCGGGATTTTGGTTGGGGGCATACATAGTAAATCGACTACGCTCGTTTCAATGAGCATATTTTCAGAACCGACGGAAGTGACCACTGGTCACTATGGCCTAGGTGGCCTATTGACCAGTGGTCAAACCCCCTAAAACAGCGTTTTTCGGGATTTTGGTTGGGGGCATACATAGTAAATCGACTACGCTCGTTTCAATGACCATATTTTCAGAACCGACGGAAGTGACCACTGGTCACTATGGTCTAGGTGGCCCATTGACCAGTGGTCAAACCCCATAAAACAGCGTTTTTCGGGGTTTCGGTTGGGGGCATTTATAGTAAATCGACTACGCTCGTTTCAATGAGCATATTTTCAGAACCGACGGAAGTGACCACTGGTCACTATGGCCTAGGTGGCCTATTGACCAGTGGTCAAACCCCCTAAAACAGCGTTTTTTGGGATTTTGGTTGGGGGCATATATAGTAAATCGACTACGCTCGTTTCAATGAGCATATTTTCAGACCCGACGGAAGTGACTACTGGTCACTATAGCCTAGGTTGCCTATTGACCAGTGGTCAACCCTAAAACAGCGTTTTTCGGGATTTTGGTTGGGGGCATATATAGTAAATCGTCTACGCTAGTTTCAATGAGCATATTTTCAGAACCGACGGAAGTGACCACTGGTCACTATGGTCTAGGTGGCCTATTGACCAGTGGTCAAACCCCCTAAAACAGCGTTTTTCGGGATTTTGGTTGGGGGCATACATAGTAAATCGACTACGCTCGTTTCAATGAGCATATTTTCAGAACCGACGGAAGTGACCACTGGTCACTATGGCCTAGGTGGCCTATTGACCAGTGGTCAAACCCCATAAAACAGCGTTTTTCGGGGTTTCGGTTGGGGGCATTTATAGTAAATCGACTACGCTCGTTTCAATGAGCATATTTTCAGAACCGACGGAAGTGACCACTGGTCACTATGGCCTAGGTGGCCTATTGACCAGTGGTCAAACCCCCTAAAACAGCGTTTTTTGGGATTTTGGTTGGGGGCATATATAGTAAATCGACTACGCTCGTTTCAATGAGCATATTTTCAGAACCGACGGAAGTGACCACTGGTCACTATGGTCTAGGTGGCCTATTGACCAGTGGTCAAACCCCATAAAACAGCGTTTTTTCGGGGTTTCGGTTGGGGGCAGATACAGTAAATCGACTACGCTCGTTTCAATGAGCATATTTTCAGACCCGACGGAAGTGACCACTGGTCATTATGGTCTGGGTGGGCTATTGACCGGTGGTCAAACCCCATTAAACAGCGTTTTTCGGGGTTTCGGTTGGGGGCATATATATATTGTAAATCGTCTACGCTCGTTTCAATGAGCATATTTTCAGAACCGACGGAAGTGACCACTGGTCACCATGGTCTAGGTGGCCTATTGACCGGTGGTCAAACCCCATAAAACAGCGTTTTTCGGGGTTTCGGTTGGGGGCATATATAGTAAATCGTCTACGCTCGTTTCAATGAGCATATTTTCAGAACCGACGGAAGTGACCACTGGTCACCATGGTCTAGGTGGCCTATTGACCAGTGGTCAAACCCCATAAAACAGCGTTTTTCGGGGTTTCGGTTGGGGGCATATATAGTAAATCGACTACGCTCGTTTCAATGAGCATATTTTCAGAACCGACGGAAGTGACCACTGGTCATTATGGTCTAGGTGGCCTATTGACCGGTGGTCAAACCCCATAAAACAGCGTTTTTCGGGGTTTCGGTTGGGGGCATATATAGTAAATCGACTACGCTCGTTTCAATGAGCATATTTTCAGAACCGACGGAAGTAACCACTGGTCACTATGGTCTAGGTGGCCTATTGACCAGTGGTCAAACCCCCGAAGACAGTGGTCATTGTTTGGAATAGAGAATCTTCTGGGAGTAATAAATTGCAGACTACTTCTGCCTAAGAGCAGCGCTCCCAAAAATTGGAAGAAGGACAAGTAGGAAAAATGCTCCTTGCAGTCGCATGTAAAATGCAATATGAGCTATGATGGTCAACATTTAAATATGTCAAGGACAAGATTTAAAACGTCTAATATGAGCCAGCATCTAAATCGGTAAAGGACAAGCTGTAACTGGCTAATATGAGCCGCCACGTTTCTCTTGGGCTCATATTGACGCGAGGATACTAAGTTGAGTTAACTATTTTTCACTTTTCAAATTCGCATGTACACGTAATTGTCATGACATACGTCTGGTCTTGATACAATAAGTAAAGTCAAGTGGGTAAGCACACATCAAAGTTGTGCACATCAGCTGTGTATTTTATTGTATAAGTTCTGTGTACAGTAAGCCGGTACTGAAGACTTGAAGAATACCGGTTTACTGGAGCTTTATGCATTTGTATCTAGTTTGCAGTGTGTCTATGATTTAGAAAACTGGTATATACCAAATGTATATGCCACTTAATTCAACTTTAAAGGGGAGAACTTTAGCTGCTTAAAGTGTTCACATATATACCTTAAATACGGTGTTTGAGCTAGTGAAATTAGATTCAGACAGGATACCTATAACCAAACATTATATGAAGCTAATGACATTACGCAAGACGGTGAGGATTTTTTCAGACTTGGGATTGGGAATAAAAGTAAAGAGTCTGTAGGCAAGATGGTAAGAGGTCGTCGTGATGTCAAGCCGTTGAAACCACGGCAGCGAGCGTCAATATGAGCCCAAGAGAAACGTGGCGGCTCATATTAGCCAGTTACAGCTTGTCCTTTACCGATTTAGATGCTGGCTCATATTAGACGTTTTAAATCTTGTCCTTGACATATTTAAATGTTGACCATCATAGCTCATATTGCATTTTACATGCGACTGCAAGGAGCATTTTTGCTACTTGTATATATACATATACAGAACTGCGAAACCGGAAACATTTTAATTATATGAAAGTTTAAAATTTTATTCAAGTTTTTTGAAAAATTAAGGTTTGAGAAGGGGGGGGGGGGGGGGAGAAAGAAGGCTTGGGGGAAGAAGAAGGGGTTTTATATTTTGAGGAGAGAGAGTTTTCGGGGTTGGGGATTTTTTTGTTGGGGGGGGCGGAGGGGGGTTGTTATATGTTTATTTAATGGCATATCGTAATGTCCTTCAGAAAGAACATTGCTGATCTTGACATAGAAAATCCAACGAAGATTTGGTAGTTTCTATTACTCAGCATTATCTGGACCAGTTTTTAGCTTTGTTTTTGCGTCTCCTCATCTTTATTCGCCAATGGGGAAAGCAATTTCACGGATGCGTTCAATTTTTTACCCTTCTGAACTTGTGTTCCTTAGTTTTCCGGTCCGAAACTTTAGACTATTGTGCTTGAGTGCTCAATCCATGGTAAATATTTTACAGGCTTTTCATTACATTTAGATTAACGTATACATCAAGAAAATGAGGTAAACGCGGGCCAGCAGGCGGATCCACGAAGGATACAAGGCATTATTTCTTTATGATTTAGATTAACGTATTACGGCTTCTTTCACGTAGAAGAGCTACTCTAGCTTCCCGAAAGATGCCAGCGACAATGCTACAGTGCAGAACCCTCAACCTAACATCCGAAGAATTCGTGAATTAATTATGAAAATGGCGGCTAATTCTTTTGACACGACAAGCAAAGTTGTTAGAAACCGCTTCCGTCGTTAGTTTGTGCCTATTCTATTGCTTAGAAATCGAAGATTTTATTAGGCTTAATGTTACCAGGTTGGTCGGCTATGTGGTTAGTAGTCTGGACTAATCTTGATGTTGAAACATGGCATCATAAAATCATAAAATGTGCTACTGTAGCTGGACCGAAGAGACAAACATGAAAACACTTAAACACCAATAAATAATTGTTCTGTTTCAGAGGATCTGTTTTTGTCGGCTAGCTGAGCTAATAATGCACTTTGATCTAAACTGCAACAATTTCAGATTTTCGTTTTCGAGTAAGGGATACTGAAACGTAGACTGCAGTGCTTCTGATTCCGAGTTCTCTGTGGGCTTATTCACACATCAGACTCTTTTCGCATAGTATGAGACTTCATCCGGCGGTTCTTGTTTTAAATTTGGATGCAAAACGTCGCAAACCAAAGTCTTAAATTTCTGCAGTTTAGATCCAAGTGCATCATTAGCTCAGCTAGCCGGCAAAAACAGATCCTCTGAAACAGAACAATTATTTTATTGATGTTTTCATGTTTGTCTCTTTGCTCCAGCTACAGTAGCACAATTTATGACACCATGTTTCAACATCAAACTTAGTCCAGCCTACTAACCACATAGTCGACCAACCTTGTGCTTGTGAACATTAAGCCTAATAAAATCTTCGATTTCTAAGCAATAGAATAAGCACAAAGTAACGACGGAAGCGGTTTCTAACAACTTTGCTTGCCGTGTCAAACCAATTAGCCGCCATTTTCACAGTTAATTAACGAATTGTTCGGATTTTAGGTTGAGGGTTCTGCATTGTAGCATTGTCGCTGGCATCTTTCGGGAAGCTAGAGTAGCACTTCACGTAAAAGAAACCGTAATAAGTTCATCTAAATGTAATAAAAAAGCCTGTAAAATATTTACAATGCATTGAGCACTCAAGCACAATAGTCTAAAGTTTCGGAACGGAAACCTAAGGAACACAAGTTCAGAAGGGTAAAAAATTGAACGCATCCGTGAAATTGCTTTTCCCATTGGCGAATAAAGATGAGGAGACGCAAAAACAAAGCTAAAAACTGGTCCAGATGATGCAGAGTAATAGAAACTACCAAATCTTCGTTGGATTTTCTATGTCAAGCCCAGCAATGTTTTTCCTGAAGGACATTACGATATGCCCAATGTCCTCCTTCAGAAAGCACATGTACTGAGGGTGACGTTCTTCACAAAGGACATCGTATTTCAACGCAATTTTGGCATAGTTGTACTCTCCAAAGAACAAGGTTTAATTTGCTATAGGCTAGACCAAATTTCATCCAGTGGTTAGTCTGGCTTTTTCCTAGGCAAAAATTTCTGGGGGGGGGGCTCGGATTTCTGGGGGGGGGAAGAAAAATTTTTGAAAAAATGCCTAAAAATAGCTATTTTTGCTGCTGAGCTAAAAAATTAACAATTTTTAACTTAAATTTAAGCTTAAAATAGCTAAAAAATGCTTAAAAATGGGTAAAAATCTCCGGCGAAGCCGGAAAAAGTTTTCAAAATTTACCCTCAAAACCCTATTTTTCCGGGAATTTTAGAGTTCTGGGGCGGGGGGGGGGGGAAGGCCCGAATCCTGGGGGGGGCGACCCAAGTCTGGGGGGGAACGAATTTCTGGGCCCCCCCTATAGGAAAAAGCCAGTTAGTTCACAGCAAGCGTTTTAAGGTGGTGATTCCTTTTGGGCACATATTGTTGTTTGGCGGCGTAAATCAAGATGAAATTTGGCGAAACCTTCCGAAATACGTTCTTTTAGCGTTCTAACACCCTCCGCGCAATCCCGAGTCAAAAATTCGAGATTTCCGGTCAGAGTGATTTTTCCCAATTTGTGAACGTTTGGCAGCTGCTATACAGTTATATATGACTATACATTCGAAAGATCTCATTGAGCTTCACATTTTTGGTTTTTTAAAGCAAGTTTCTAGCTTTTCTCTACCGTGAGATATAGCCGATTTTCTTGTTTTGGCGTCGAAAACTTGTCATTTTTGCAGAAATCAAATAATCCAACATTTCTTGAACTACGCAAGCCGTAAAATCAAACTAAGGGCGTCGGTCTGAAGGTCTCCACAGGGACAAATTATCCGACGCATGATCGTCTTCCAACTGCTAACCTGTAGGCTGCTATCATAAAAAATGTAGTATTTGCAAAAACACGACCAATTTGTTTCCAAAGATTGTGGAGCATTCATCATGGAAGCTAGAGGGCTGCTACTGAACAAATGTGTTCTGCACAAATATACCCAAGGACGATTTTTTAGTTGCCCCAATTGCTGCTTTCTAGCTAAAGTAATCGCTTGACAAATTTGGAAAAAGTAGGCAAAATACAGGTTACGCACACATTTCAGCTTATTTTTTTATAACGAAGAACGACTTCACAATAAATAAAAAATCGTCCCCAGCTATTTGATGGAGGTATCGAATGATATAACCGATGTCTCGCGAAAAAATTAACTTCAGTCTGCAAAAATTCTGGAAAATTATACTTCTTCTAAAATGTGTTAACAATATTTTAAAAAAGCAACATTAGTTTCGTGGCATGCATTAAAAAGAGAAAAGGTCAAGCTACATTTTGATATAAAAATGGCTTCTTAACTCCAAGTAATGAATGAGTAATAATGGTGCAAACTTTATGTGACCAAAGGGAATCACCACCTTAAGAAAACAGCGATTTTTTCGCCCGAAGAGTAAATCCAAATGGCCACTATGAAATACAAAATGAAGCTAAAAGGCAACTGATGCCACACATTAAACTACAATGTAATCATAGGCGTAGATAAGGGGGGGGAGCCCGGGCGGCCGTACCCCCACCCCCCCCCCCCCCCGACTTGCCAAAGATCCGCCCACCCCGAAGAAAAGACCTATCTACACCACTGAATGTAATTGCGACATTTTGATGTATATAATTTTTTCTGCAGGTTTTGCTGGTTGCACAGAAATTGACTTTTTTAAATGTTCTTCGGGAAGGACACTGGGAATTAAAGGGTTATATATATATACCAGCATGTAGGGCTTGATCTGCATCTTGTATACCACCAGTAAAATCTGCAGTCGGTTATATACATATATACAAGAATAAAAATGCTCCGATGGAGCGTGAAAAATGCAATAAGGGTGACATTGGGTTTTAGGTGGACAGAAGACAAGGTTTTAAAACTTTAATAAGGGAGGGCAGGTTGTAAATGCCAGGAGGACTAGGTTAAAAGCGCACTAATATGCACCAGCTTCGCTGAACAAGCCATATTCGCGGAAACTGCCCGGACTGATGCTGGCGGCAGTTCTTCAGTAACAGTTTACCAATTTGTGAGAATAGCTCAGAGCTCTGCGTCTGAAACTATACTATAATACATTAAGTATTAGTGTGTATATACCTGTAGTCTGTGCTCGTAACACGTACTAACATAATAATGCAACTTAATTTAATGAATGCAATAATGCATATATATGATGCAACACGTATATATATACAGTAAGAATTGGTGTCACAAATTCTGCGCAGCCGCTCAGAGAACAAAACGCTTGAAGTATATAAAGCCCAATATTTCAAAATCAGCAAGCTCTCCTGGAAAGCTGGCGAATTTAGAACTTAAGACAATAAAGGTCAAATGCGGAGTGGAGCATGCGTACCAGCGAATATGGGTTGTTCAGCGAAGCTGGTCCATACTAGTGCGCTTTTAACCTAGTCCTCCTGGCATTTACAACCTTCCCCTCCCATAGAAACCTATATATATAGTCCTCTGTCCGCTTAAAACCCAATGTTAGCCATATTGCATTTTTCATGCTCCATCGGAGCATTTTTACATTTGTCCTATTTCATTTTTAAGGTTCTCAGTAAAGCTTAAGCAAAAATGTTAAAGCATCGCACAACGCGAGAAAAGTGAGTTCATGTTGTCAAAGTTGGGCAATCTAGCACGAATTATTCAAAAAAATCATGTTATAATTAACTACTAATTTTGCAACATTTCGAGGAGACATATTATTTTAGACAATAAGTGAAGTGAAGTAACGCTAATCAAGTTACAATTTAGCAGTGACACAGGAACCCCAGCGGGGGGTCTGGGGGGCGGTAGCCCCCCAGAAAAAAATTTCACGATTTTTCGAAAATTAGCAATAAAACCGTAATAGAAATGTGGTCCAATTTTTCAGTGGGCAAACTGCTGGGCAAATTTAAATTTGAGTGGGCAAACTTTTGGCCGAGTGGGCAAATGCCCCCAATTTTGCCCAAAAAAACCGTGGTTGCCCCCCAGGAATTTTTTCCTGCCATGTGTAAAACGCCCATTTTTTACTCACGCGAAATCACTGTATTATACCATTATAATACGTGTTACGCACTAAAAAATGAGTATATACCAATTACCCTATTTGGTGTACTTTGACCACCTTCTACATCATTTAGGTGAATCAACACGCACTGAGTCTTAAATATTATTGTAATTGCAACGAATGCTCTGTAAAAACTCCAAGAAGGGTACGAATTAGAAAAATTTCGCAGCTTCTGGGGGGCTCCGCCCCCCAGACCCCCCCAACTGTTGCATTCCCCCCCCCGAAATTTTTTCTGGCTACGCTAGTGCATACGTATATACTCGCTGAACAATGTGAAATATGAAGCAGCACACGCCAACAAGGTAAAAATTCAACCAAAATTACGAATACAGCCTTAAATCAAAACAAAACTGTATATATTTCTGCAAAAATTTATTTTTGACGTTTGACAAATAAAGTAGTAAATGGCCGAGTGGGCAAATGCCCCCAATTTTGCCCAAAAAAACCGTGGTTGCCCCCCAGGAATTTTTTCCTGCCATGTGTAAAACGCCCATTTTTACTCACGCGAAATCACTGTATTATACCATTATAATACGTGTTACGCACTAAAAAATGAGTACCAATTACCCTATTTGGTGTACTTTGACCACCTTCTACATCATTTAGGTGAATCAACACGCACTGAGTCTTAAATATTATTGTAATTGCAACGAATGCTCTGTAAAAACTCCAAGAAGGGTACGAAATAGAAAAATTTCGCAGCTTCTGTGGGGATCCGCCCCCCAGACCCCCCCAACTGGTGCATTCCCCCCCCCCGAAATTTTTTTCTGGCTACGCTAGTGCATACGTATACTCGCTGAACAATGTGAAATATGAAGCAGCACACGCCAACAAGGTAAAAATTCAACCAAAATTACGAATACAGCCTTAAATCAAAACAAAACTGTATATATTTCTGCAAAAATTTATTTTTGACGTTTGACAAATAAAGTAGTAAATGGCCGAGAGGGCAAATGCCCCCAATTTTGCCCAAAAAAACCGTGGTTGCCCCCCAGGAATTTTTTCCTGCCATGTGTAAAACGCCCATTTTTTACTCACGCGAAATCACTGTATTATACCATTATAATACGTGTTACGCACTAAAAAATGAGTACCAATTACCCTATTTGGTGTAGTTTGACCACCTTCTACATCATTTAGGTGAATCAACACGCACTGAGTCTTAAATATTATTGTAATTGCAACGAATGCTCTGTAAAAATTCCAAGAAGGGTACGAAATAGAAAAATTTCGCAGCTTCTGGGGGGCTCCGCCCCCCAGACCCCCCCAACTGTTGCATTCCCCCCCCCCGAAATTTTTTCTGGCTACGCTGGTGCATACGTATACTCGCTGAACAATGTGAAATATGAAGCAGCACAAGCCAACAAGGTAAAAATTCAACCAAAATTACGAATACAGCCTTAAATCAAAACAAAACTGTACATATTTCTGCAAAAATTTATTTTTGACGTTTGACAAATAAAAATGACGTTCAGAAAATAAAATGACGAAAATTTGATGAAATCCGATTTTGAAAAACAAAACGCTGATGGGGCCTTAGCACAGAGCCAAAGTTGGTCGAGTGCCAAAATGACCTTCGTTTGGCTGGTATACTGTCTGTCTACCAACATATCATAGTAGCATTGGCCCAAAATGCCCACATCGTTCCAACACTTCGCTAGAAAATGCACTTCCAATAAGCGTTATTAACCGAGAAAAAAACAACCGCACGGTAACTCTCGCCTAACCAAAAGTATGGTGGTACTTGTAGTACTGCTCGAGTACTTTACGATGGTAACATTTTTACAACTCCCCGGACCTCTACTTTGCTGGCACCAGGCCAACACGGTCTCCAGGGGGCCGCGCAGACGCCTTTACACCCAATTATGTAGGGGCGCTATCGCGTCCCTACATAATTTATTCGGATAACAACAAATTTTATTCCTACACTAAAATAACGCGTTTAATATATATAGTCAAGCGGGAAAAAACCCACTTTTCAGATTTTTGGCCAGAACTTTTTTCTGGTTTGAGATATTGAAATACTGACTATACAGGCTGCTAGGCCTAGTCGTAAGCTTTCTTATGAGCTATAGAACACCTCTCTAGGGTGCGCCGTTAGTGAGAAAAATTGTCCCAAACTGGCGGGAAAAAACCCCATATGCGGGGAAAAAACCCACCCCGAAAATTTTTTGGCAAGTTGCCAGGAGCATTTCTAACCGTTCCAAATGAAAGAGCGGATTGTTTTTAGTACAAGTGCATCAAAATATATTAGTTTTTGTTGAAAAATTGAGGTCATAGTGACTTTTGAAAATTTGGTATGTTTAACACATAAACATAGGCAAATTTTGGAAATTTTTTATAATTGTTTATTTTCGGTAGTTTAAGCATCCTATCGTATAGAAAACGTGTTTTTCTTGTATTTAGAGCCAAACTAGACCCATTTTAAGGCAAAAATAAGCATTTCCGGACAAATTGAAATTTTGGCTTGAAATGGCACCATGTCCGATTTTGACCCCCTGGACCTCCCATAACAGATCGAACCCAGGTAAAACCTATCCTAACTTAATCTATAGGCTCTATTAAACAAAATGTATGCATTCGTTTGACCTTTCCTGATAATGCTTAGAAAAATTTTCAATTTTGAAAAGTGGGTTTTTTCCCGCATGTGGGTTTTTTCCCGCCAACTCTAGGTCACCCCCAGGTCGCACCGGAGGGGTTAGAGCAGTGTGGCATATATCATTATGATGCGCAACAGGTGCCCTACACATACATACAATCCGCTTTGGTCTAAGTCTTTCCAGTAGTTCAGGGTGGCCAGGCAAAGTTTGCCAAATTTCGGTACTTGGACGGACCAAAATTTTCGAAAATTTCAAAGTCCCAAAACATTTGCTGGGAAGCAGTGGGAGCGACAATAATAAACCCTCCAGGGTTATTTTGGATGCTCTTCAAGATAGGCTATTAAAATCCTAGATAGCTCATACCGGTAAGCCCATGTCGTAACTGAAAACACTCAAACGTTTTATGTATATATGTGTTACCCTATGTACTTCAACTAACTAGGTACATATGGCGTATATACCTATCTATTTCTCTTAACCTAATCTATCTATTTCAATTACTCTCCTCTTCAAAAATATTCTCCTTTAATTTCACAACAAATTATCCCCCCAGACGCCATCTGTACTTCATTTCAAGACTAAGCCCTTATTTTGTCTGGAACTTTGCTAATCCTTGCTTAATGTAAAAGCTTATTGTGTAAGCTATGGCCTACGGTAGTAGGCGGGACTATACTTGACTATTTAAGCTCAACTACCGTTGTGTCGTGGGTCAGTGTATTGTGGGTTGTTTAGTAAACGAGTGGTTTGTCTCCTCGTTGAAGTAGTGTTACCGTCTAGTATACGCTAGACGAGATATTCCCTACGAACATATTCGTAGGAGGTCCTGAACCAAACGTTCAGAGTTCCCTGAACTATAGTTCAGAAGTATTTCCTTACCTATAGTAAGGTAAATACTTACGTGTATACGTGTATACCCTACTACGGTCGGTGGACGGATAGAATACTCACAAAGTTAAAACTGACTGCGTATACAGTAGAACTAGCTATATTACTAGCTACTACTTAAACAGCTATCTTGCGCTGTTACATTTTTGGAGGTTCCACCGAGATCCATTGTCGCTTTGCGAGGTATACACCCGAAGCTTGAATTGTGGACTCGGCACAACAGCTTAGAGGTTCGGACAGCAGTACGATACAAGCTACTGGATCTAAGCAAGTATCCGAAGTGTTAGGTAAAACTCTTAAGGAGGAACCCTCTGACACAGCTGTACTTTGTATAAGCGGTAACAGAAAGGAGGTTCGTTCTACCCAGACTGAACCTAGTGTGTCCGCCACTGAGCGAAGTTTACAGAGTTATACTCAGGCCCAGCAGTTGATTGACGCTGGAAGAAAAAGACACGAAGAGTGGACACGTCGCGTTCAAGCAATTATCAAAACGGAACCTATAGATTCCGACAGTTCTGATCTGAATTTTTCTGGGTTTTCCCAAAGGGACGTCGACGATACAGCGGATCTAATCTCAGCACTATATCCAGACATTGCTCACTGTGATCCGACAATGGCTGTACCTGATTTTTCAGGCCTGCAATCAGCTCTGCAGAACCTACCTTCCCACTTTAAGCAAGCCATACAGGGCATGCATGGTGTTACTAGCCTATTGGGGTTAAGATATTCGGGCCAGGCCCAAGAGAGCTGGAAGGACTTCATTGATTCCTTCGAAATAATCAGTACAGCAAATGGCTGGACTGTGGACGAGAAAGCTCGTATGCTACCGGTTTGCTTGCAAGACCAGGCAAGGGATATTTACGCCACGTTAGACTTCTCTACTAAGTCGAATTATACCGCTTTGACCAAGGCACTTAAGGAATCCTTGGAACCTGCTGAAATGACAAGGTTTCGAAGTGCGCAGTTGCACAAAAGAACTCAACAACTGCAAGAACGAGTAGCAGACTTTGCTGCCAGTATCAAAAAGCTTGTTAAAGGAGCTTACCCAAACTTCGACCAGAGTCATCAGGACAAACTGATGATGGAATTCTTCATCGCAGGACTGTTACCGCACTACGGCAGGTTGGTCATGTCCAAAGAACCTTCCAACTTTGAGGAAGCATTGAAATATGCTAAGTTGGTTGAAGCTGGAGAGTACTTAACAGCAGGACTAGGACCTGCTGGCACGCCAACTGCTGCAGCAAAAGCTCAGACGCTTTACACAAGCGCAGACACAGAACTGACTGAGCTTAAAAAGTCAATGAAATCACTACAAGAACAGTTTCAGAAATTCTCCCTTGATCAGCAGAGGCAGAATGGATATATGCAGGGAGTACTAGCCAACAACCATAACAAGTTTACGTCACGCCCAGACGGGAGAAATGATCAGCGTCCTTCAGGACGTCAATGGACTACGGACAGCAGAGTAATCTGCAACTATTGTAAGAAACCTGGACACTACGTCATAAACTGTCACAAACGCCAGGCGGATAGGGGGACCAACGTCCCACGTAACCATCCTACATCCGGACAAAGGAGTCATAATTATGCCCAGCGTGGAACTACCAACCCTAGAGGCAATAATGCTCACCATGACAGTAATTATAGTCGTACCAAAACAGCTTATGCAGTCACGACTAGCGAGAGTGAGATTCCACCCGATACTCCAGAACCTTTGCCGGAAATAGCTGAGCTCAGAGAGACAATCAGAATGATATCGGAACAGAACGATCAGCTTGTACAACAGCAGTACCCTAATTTTGTGGGTAGCATTACTGTAGCTAACCATCCTAAGCATATCAACCCGGAATGCCAAACGCAGCCGAACCCGCAAGCGGAGAGCAACAAACTCCAAACGAAATATTGCTAAAAGTATCGCCACAGTGGTGGCTACGCAAAAGCCAGAACAACCTGAAAGACGCGACACACCTATGTCTTCAAGCTTCCGACTCTGGCTTCTCCTTATGCTAACTGGTTGCTGCTTTCTACCGACAGCTTCTGTGAAGAGCGTTGCGGAATTGGCAAGTGGTCCCATGATCTGCCAAACGGAACAAGGCCGCGCGTTATGGCAGTTACCTGGTCGCTTGTATTGTAACCCTAACGTACCGTCTGCTGAGACACGTATACACAAGACTCAGCTCAAGCTATACAAGCGAAACTACGTAAAGTACAAGTCAAAAGCCTGGAAATGCGCCATAGTGAAACAAACGGTGAAAACATTCACATATTTCTTCGCTAACTATCACTTAAAGGAGGAAGAAAAGCACGACCTACGTGTAACAGGAGCAGAATGTGAAGCCATGCGGCGCTTCCATCAATGTGATGCTGGACCACTAATCCAAAAGGGAGGTCTATGGCAAACTGACAATAAAGTAAATTTTAAATGGTCAGGTGGTGGCATCGACTGCTGTAGATGGCACAGCTATACAGCAACGAACTGCTTCATGTACGAAGCATATGTCTACAAACGCCATAGCAGCGAAACTATGGAGTCTACCGGAGGTTGGGTAGAACACTGCGACTATCGTACAGGAGGATGTCAGCTCCGTGACGGAAGTTACTTGCTGTGGGAACCTGACAGCAATGAGAAATGCGAGTTCTTGGAATGGCAGACTTTAAATGGCGAAATGTGGGATACAAACTGGTTAGCTGACAGCGACCTCCTAGCTCTCACCTTTCGGACAGGAAAACATACTCTTGACTGTGAAGGAAACAATATTTTCCTTACCGACCAGGGAATTCCGGTTCGTATTATGCCTAACGAGTCCAGAAACCGTAGGGACACGACAACGACGAACCAGACCAACTTCCAAGAATATATTCAGAACACAGAGTCAATTTCTAACCGTGACCTTAAAGTATGGGCTGCTAACCACGGAATAGTTACGTCGGATGTATTAGCTGCTTCCTTACAGGCCCAAGAGTTCAAAAATCTTAAGAATCTGAACTTTGCCTTTAAACAGGCAATGAACGCTGCTTGCCGGTCAATGGCAACCATCATGGAAGTACTAAAAGCTGATATGTTGGCAAACCCTACATTAGCCATGCGCGCTATACTTGGGCGAAATGATATCGTCGCTAGAGCTGGAGGTCACGTTATATCAACATGGCCATGTCAGGAACTAGAAAGTGGACTATACCACTTCGACCCAATGAACCAAACGTGTAGCATGGAAATACCTATTAAATTCCTGCTCAACTCGCAGGAATATACGGCTTACATGGACCCAATCACTAATATTGTACATAAAAAGCCCTACCCAGTAGACTGCCGCTTAAACAGAGAAATACCTGTTCAAGTCCATGGTAAAATGTATATGTATCAAAGCGAATCGGGCGACTTAGCTCCGTTAAAGCACATCCCAGAAATAAGGGCATTCTCGTGGAACTCTAGCGAACCTTGGAGTTTTCAACCTACGATTTTTAGTCAGATTGTAATGTACAATTTCTCTGAAATAACTTCAGAGATAGGCTTGAACGAAATCATTGGTGGATTACAACACCAACAACGGATTATAGATGCATTGAGCGATAGGACAGCTGGAGACACACCCCAGCAAGCAGCACTAAGCGTGGTCAACGGAATCATGCAAAAGGGATTCTTCGGATTTTTGCACGGATTTGCAGTAAGCCCGTGGCAATTATGGGTCTTTCTAGTGTGTGCGTATGTGACACTAAGCTTTCTAGTTTTACATTGCTGCCCCATTAACATTCGTCGAAGTATTTTCTTCAATTTACCCCAGCACTGGCCGAAATTCCGTGGTTGGGCCAAGAAAAGACGAAAAGTAACAACGAGAGCTGTCGTTTTACGACTACGACGGAAGCGACGCAGCAGCCCAAATGGAAGTTCTACTGAAGACTGCGAATTACAAGAACCCCTAAGAACGTCCGTACACAGTGCAGCACCAACTGCACCCACCTTACTACAAGTCTCTACCCTTGGACGGCGTCAACCAACCCCAGCTTCGTTACCCGTTATACCTATCGGGCAAACTAACAACGAAGTAACCAGCCCAGAAATTACTAATCCAAACCTTCTATACTCTCAGGATGACCAGGATATTGACCGACATACCCAAGTAACACCATCACTAACTACATTTACTGGTGATGGACAGACCTGTGATGACAGAGAAAACCTGCGGCCAACTCGGTCTTTATACCCTGAGACTGTATCCCAGGTAACAACAGAAGGCAAAACATTCGTGCCTACTATACCAGTATTCGTGAATGGAAAGCCTGTAAAGGCCCTATTGGATACTGGATCTACTATTACCTTAATCGATAAATATGCCTACGATAACCTTGACGAAGTAGGTAAGACTACTTCGATAAAACCCCATTCGATATCAGCGACCAGCATGACTGGGCACGCCCTGAATCTCGCTGGTCAAACCGAGGTAACCATTACGGTCGGAACTAAGCAGTTTAAGCACCATATTTACATTGTACACAACGCCCCACATCAGTGTATAATGGGAGTCGACATACCGAGGCGAACTGGAACCGTTCACAGTTGACCTAGAATCCGCAACAATCGCTTTCTCAGGAGGATAAAAATATTGCGGAAAAACCGCTAACTGCTCACGTAACTGTGAGCGAGGATATTATTATTCCCCCACGAACACAGGTTACCTTTGCCTGTAGTGCT
>JASAND010008732.1:0-12639 GCA_030248195.1 Trissonchulus latispiculum
CACCTATCCTACTTACGCCTAACGTTTGATGTTTCCGCCTAGAGATAACAAAACTCAAAATCCTACTTACGCCTAAAGCTCAAACCTAGGGTTCCTACTTACGCCTAAAATATTTCCTTGCAAAACTCACATTCCTACTTACACCTAAAACAAAAGCTCTACCGTAATCTACTGTATGTCTTTATCTTATATAGATTTATACAATGTTACAGTCCTAATGCGTGGAATTCATAATCTATTTAAAAATGTTCAGTTAGAAATTACACAAAACGTTTCGACAAATAATGCTGCGTCAGCTGTGTATTTATTTAACTTTTCAAAGGGAAAGTAAGGCATTTGGATCTTACTGAAAAGTTGTAGATAGGGGTTTTCTGGGCCGCCTAACTAATTTGAAGTTATTTTTTGCGATTCCGCGTTTATTTAGTTCGGTACTAACTAAAGTTGTAAGCTTGAGATGTAAATTTATACTGAACTTAATGCTAGAATAAAAAATAAATAAATAAAGAAAATAAAATTCTTGTTCTATGATCAGATTCCAGAAAACCCCTGGATACAACGCTGAAGCAAGATCAATGGCAGGCAATTTTTGGTTCCCCTTGGAAAGCTGAAACCTATTTCCACTTCGGCGAGAGCTGAAACCTATTTCAGCTTCAGCGAGCCTGAAACCTATTTCAGCTTCGGCGAGAGCTGAAACCTAATTTCAGCTTCGGGAGAGCTTGAAACCTATTTCAGCTTCAGCGAGAGCTGAAACCTATTTCAGCTTCAGCGAGAGCTGATATTCAGCTTCGGCGAGAGCTGGGCTTAGTTTCAGCTTCAGCGAGAGCTGAAACTACAGCCACGCCGTTATTTTAGGGGAAAAAATTTTCTTCAAATTTTCTTTCCATTTTCTTTTTCTTTTTCTTGCGAAAAGAAGAAATTTGGACTCATTGTTTTCTTTTTCTTTAAAGAAAGAAAGTGTCATTAGGCTGTCTCAGGTTTCGGCTGTCAGTCATTTTTGCGTAAGCAACCCAGCCCTAGTAGCCCCTTGCGAAAGGACTCTGCTTGCTTTAATGTATGTGGTCTATGCTATGAATGCATATGTTACGAGAGTAACAGCTGTCAATCTCTCTTTGAGACTTACTTTGAGTAAAGCAGAAAGAGACTATGAAACTAAACTAAAAGGAAGCCACTTGTCTTTGCCATTTTCTTTAAATTGAAAGAAAATTGAAGCCAAATTTCTTTTTCTTTTTCTTTATTTAAAGAATTCTTCTCATTTTCTCTTTTTACTCCCCCCTAAAATTCCGACGTGGCTGTAGTTTCGGTCTTGTGTGGAGCTGAAACTGTTTCAGTTTCAGTTTCAGCTCCCAAAAAACTGTTCTAGTTTTCAGTTTCAGTTTCAGCTCAAAAGCTATTTTGTTTCCAGTTTCAGTTTCAGTTTCAGTTTCAGCTCTCGCTTCGACTAAGTTTCAGTTTCAGTTTCAGCTCCAAATCTGTTATGGTTTCAGTTTCAGTTTCAGTTTCAGCAACCAGAAACTGAAACATGTCTAACTGAAACTGGTTTTCAGTTTCAGTTTCAGCTGCTGAAACAACACTACAACAAACTTCCCCTTCCGATTTGTTTGTTTTGATCCTAAAAATATAGATTTTAAATTTAAAAATTCAGGTGTGCTGTATTATTTCAATTAGTTTGTTAATTAATCAGGAAAAAGTGGAACTTTTTTCCAATAAATACGTAAACTTGAGTCGCAAATTTGCTATTTAAATCATATAAGGTAAATCCATCTTAAGAAAAATTGAAACAACTTCAGAAACAAATTCAGAAAGTGGATTACTGTAAGTTTAGGCGTAAGTAGGAATCCGAGGTTTGCTTAAACATTCTTTAGGCGTAAGTAGGAATGTGAGTTTTGACAGAAAGAATTATGCGTAAGTAGGAATTGGAGTTTTGAGAACGATTAGGCGTATGTAGGATAGGCGTAAGTAGGAATAAGCGTCTAAAACTTGTACTGTTCTGATGACATTTTGAGAGAGCTTAAAAACACAGCAGGACTAAAGACTTGACTGTTTATATAAAGACAGGAAGAGCGTGCAGAAATACTCTTTAAACCATAGTAATTAGCCCAATTGACAAGATATTTCACAGTGATCTCTGTGTGGACGAGGATCAGGAAGTCCATTCTGCAAATGAAACTGTAGCACACAGCTTTTTATGGGAAAACTACTCAATTGGTGAGGACGGTCAACTCCGTTATTTGAACTCCGGAAATCAGCAATTAGGTGAGCAAAAAGAATTGATCATTTCATGCTATACGGCAACAAGTGTATCCCCTACATTTTTATAATTTTCAGGTTGTGACAAACCTAGCATTGTCCACTATCGAGAGAGTTGTACTTTCTCTGTTTATTTAAAAAATGAAATAATAGGTTCAAGCCTAAATAAACCTAGAAACGTTAATACTGTGACTAACGTTAGTAACCATGAAACTCCATATCATGCAAATTTTTCAAAACTCCAATTTATTGAGTGTTCTCAATTTTGTGCGCTCAAATTTCAATGTCAAATCAGTTTTGTTGTAATCACTAAAGATGACACATGAAACGCTGTCATAGCTGTCTGATATCGAATGCACCTCTATGGTGCTATTATTTATTGACGCAGACTCGATGCAATTTCCTAAACTCCAACTCAGGGGCTTGAGTTTACTGATTATGCAAAGTAAGACACTAAGACAGTTATGTAGTCGTAATGTGATTTTTAACAGGAACTTTGGGGTTCTTTTCTGGAGTTCCTGTCGTTTTGTAATTTGATGAATGAACTAAAGAAGTTTCTTAACTTTAGTCCTTTACTTCAGTAGTTGGTTAGGGTACTGTACGAGGTTTATTGGACTTACACACACTCTCGATTTACAATAACTTTGTTAACTTAATCTTTCACTTTATTTTAGACACGAAATCTCTACAACAGTTTTCTCAGCAAATATTTCACAACCGTTTGTCAAGCTGGAAAAACATCAGTTTTTCCGAAACGATTGGTAAGTGCGCACATTCGCCAATAGGTAGAGTTTTTGCTACGATACAATAGCAAAAACTTTCCAAACTCATCTGAGTTCCATCACTACGCAACGCACGCGTATCTCGTACACCTGCACATTTATTCAGGGTATTTAAAATTAGCCATAAGGCTTCAACCTAAAATGTGTCTAAAATGGACCTACTAAGTTGTATCAGCACCATTTTGTCGTTAAGGAATCAGAATTTTTAAATTAGGTGAGAGAGGTGGTTGAACAGAAGTGAAAGCATTTCAACCTAATAATTCCACTCAACCCAGAAATCTGGTAATATCTCATGGTCTCTATTCTGGAAAACATTTAGTCAATTCAACAGTTAATCAGTTAATCATTCACACCAGAGAACTACGTAATAAACCAAAAATTGGATTCATTAATTATGCTAACAAATTTTCTTAATTTTTGTGATAAGAAGATTAATGTAAAACCATAACGCAAGGTTAGCAGTACCATGTGAGCTGATGGCATTATGGCACCATTTGCTTTAGAAAGTACAAGGCACTCCTAAAATCATGGCTTCAATTTGACGATATTTGAGAGAGGAATTTTGTTGTGTCATTTTTTGTAAAGAAAGCTTTTAAAGTTTAACTTGCTTTATTGCCTTCGAATTTGAAATAATTATAAAATGGAAGTTTTCATTTAGGTCTACGATCATTTCTTGTTTCGACCTTGTTTTTGTTTTTGTTACAGACACTCAAATAAGCAAAGATACAACATATTTCACCTATAGATTCCACATTCACACCTAGCTAACATGAAATACAAACATTCAATCATTCGTTTCCCAGGTAAATTGCTCAATTAACAAATTACGAATTCGCCACCAAACGAATCCACCAAACAAAAACACTTAACGAATTTCCCAAAGCAGCAATTGCAACAAATATAACTAACGATTTTCAGTCACAAACAGACAAAACCACAAAACCAGGACCATATTTTAGCTTAAGCCTTCATTCTAGCTTCAGTTCCAGTGTCATGTCAACCATACCTAATATTCCAAAACTTTAATCATCCACATAAGGGCAAGATTCAAGTTGGGAGGTAAATAAAACAACACAAGATTTTAGTATCAACTCCACCAATATCACAACAACCAGGGACATAGAAATTCTTAAAAGAATATATGAGTTTTCTATGTTTCTTCAGCCTTAGTTTCATAACTTCACAGTATGAATGATTGCCAAACATCTTCAAGAAACAGCGCGAATGTGATAACGGTAACAACATGACATCACTTTTTATGGGTAAACTTGATTCCATACCAACTGCATGGGATTAATATTTGTCCCTAATGCCACTGATAAAGAAAACTTTGCTTTTAAAATTATCAATTTTCGTCTAAAGTAAATTACAAAGTCACCCACATGTCATTCTTGATGATTTTTGTTTCTTCATTAGTTTGTTTTCTTTATTATAGCAGAACGCTAATAGTGTTCCATACTAAGTCTGACCAAAAAATGTAGGTATCGAAATTGTTTTGATTATACTGAATTAGCGGTACATTTTTGCTGTATATATTTGTATATATTTCCTGAACCGTCATGGCACGAACTTTCTTTTGGTTGAAAAAGAAATTGGAAACATTAGAGTTCATCAAAAAAGCCAATTTTTTAAGTTCTGAAGATGCTAGGAACATGCTACATGCTGTAAAGTTTGACTATACGAGACTTAGTAAAATCTTGTTGCCTTCTTTTGGAATTAAAATTGGGGGGGGGGAAGGGGGTGGGGGAAGTAGTGGAAGGGAAATTATTATTATAAAAACGGGGGAAAATGAGGAAGACACCGGGAAGGAAATCAAAAAATTACCAAAAGATTCTTTTCATAATGTAATGCTTAGGAACTAGCATTTACAAAATTTCGGCAATACGAAACTAGCAAAAGTGAGTAAAAATAACATAATCATAAAGTTCAATCTGAGCTGAATCCAACGCTCCAAACTTTTCAAGGCTATGACTTATATTGCCCCGCAATGAATTTCTGAACAATTTCCCTTTTTAGCTGGCTTTTAGCAAGTTTACACTGGTTGCCGCCAATCAATGCAACAGCACACCTTGTCAGAAATCAGCTGAAATAGGAAAATTGTTTAAAAATTCATTGCGGGCGCAATATGAGTGATGGCTATAATACAGGCGAAAACCTTATATCGTCGGATTCAGCTCAGGCTCAGATTTAGTCACTTTTGCTGGATTCGCATTGCCGAAATTTTGGATCAAAAAGTGGTATTTTTCGGAAAAATCTATTTTCAAATTTTAAAAACCACATAAATCAGATGAAAGCTGACACGTAAGCGGTCCCGAAAATCTAATTGAAAATTTTTTCCATTGAGTGAGTCGCTAGTAAGCAAGTCAAGGTTAGAAACGTGGCAAAGGTCAAAGGATTTTTAAAATCGAAACAATTACGAAACAACGACGAAATTAGCTTATATTTGGGATACAATATGCTTGGGACATGGGCGAATTTTCCACCCAACGGCTAGTTTCTGGCATTTAGATCTACTAATTTTTCAAAACTTAAAGGATCTGCTTCTTCTGATAAATTTTAATTTTTTCAAATTTCGTTTTTAACCAGACGAAAGTTCATGCCATGCCGGTTCAGAAAACATATACATTGCTGCAGCACAGATGTAACCGCTAATTCAGTATAAAAAACGATCTCGCTCCCTACATTTTTGGTCAGACTTTAGCAAAGTCGAAGTTGTCCAAGTATTGTTTTTTCAGACAGTTTAATAGTTTGGGTATTCGAAGTCTTTGATTTACAGTAGCCTTTTGGTTATAGAACATGGTATTGTCAGAGCTTCACCTGTTGGTAACTCTCTGCACCATTTTTGCTGTCGCTCTTTCCAGCAAATATCCCAATGTTACCTTACTGATATCTACGTCTAGAAGGGACGCGCTTTTTTATGACTACATCAATCCGCTCATTAATGAAGTTTACTTTTACAACACCAAGAAGGCCAATATAAAGTTGAATCAAATTGGTGTGCAGCTGAGCACAGAATTCACGGGGAACAGCCTAAAATCCTTTCTATCATTTTACAATAAAACTAGAGAAAAATATTGCTCCTTAGTGCCAAGCCCGTATTCCAAAAATGGAAGAAACTATATCGCCGTTACCCAATTAGAAAATGGTGCGTGGCCAAGTTCCGAAATTACTGAAGCCTTGTGTTTGTCAGTGATCAGTTCTTGGAAGACAGTTGACAGGGAAGCAACTACTTTTGGCATTACAGAACTGTATTCTTCAATTCAGCAGGCGGCAATGGCTGCTGTGGCAAAGGGAATTGGCACGGTTGCCGTTTTAATGAATGACCAAAACGCTAAGAGCGGAAGTGCACTGTTTCTACACTCAGACAGTGCAGTTCAAAGCCCGTGGTGTTTGGAACACTCGCCGTATGTTGGTGATATTGGCGCAGAATTGTCAAAAGTATACAGTTATTTTAACACCAACATTTCTCCTCGAGTTGTGATAAGTCTCAGCACGAACACGTCCTTGACCAGTGCAATGCTAAAAGCTTTATGCAAACTCAGTCTAGACTTGGTAGTACTGTTACCCCATGGCATAGTTAACTCACTTCTTGAAATCGACAACCGTTGCTATAATTCATCCATTCGGATTTGGGCAGTACAAGTGTCTGCAAGGGATCGCGAAACAGAGAATTACATATGGTCGTTGACTGTAAATGATGTGTTCTTTCGTGAATTGCCCAATTACGAGCTGGCACAGCTTATTTTGGACCAGTGCACATCGAGTACAGGGAAAAGAGAAGAGGACTGCTGGAATTCAAGCTTACTCTTCGATCCACAGCAGATTATTGCCACGTCTGGTAAGTATTTGTTTCTTAAAGTAAGTTGTAACTTGCCAGTGATAGCAACCTTGAAACCCATTCGCCTTTGATAACGTAGTAGTTTACTACTCAACAATAGCCTTAAGTTCAAAATCAATAAGTATAAACTAGCGATTCGGGTGTTAGCTTTTTATTGAAAACCTATAGTCTACATAGCAAACTTAAACTGGACCAATCGAGTGAATTTTATGGACAGTTTATTATTCAAGTTAAGTATGACATTGTATATATTTTCTGAAAGCTCAGAGATCAGAGATTTCAAAAATTTTTAAAAATATTAAAATTTTAAAATTTAAAATTTCATAAATTTTTAAAAATGTAGGAAAAGAAACAATAAGCGAAAAGTAGTCGAGTTTGGTATCAAATTAAAGGTCTCGTTCAGGAGAACACGAATATGTATAAATTAAGTGAATCTGGGGCCTCGTGGTTCCAGCGGGCCCATATTCCGAAAAATGAAAGTTGCTCTGATCGCTACAAACTTGGGCTCATTTGAACTGTGAGTTGAATCAAGTCAAGCCATTGTGTTAAATTTTGTGTCTCATCTTTATACACAAGTATAAAAAATTGCAGCTTTGGATCTTCACGCATGCATAAGCTAAATTAAACAGACTTTCAAAAGTGTTGCCGTGTCGGTTCCTTTGATGCTTGTTTAAATCAGCTTATCTTAATGCGTGAAGATCCAAAGCTGCAATTTTTTTATACTTGTGTATAATGATGAGACGCAAAATCTAGCACAATGGCTTGACTTGATTCAACTCACAGCTTTCGCTAGCCAGGATTAAACCCTCCAAAAGTGTTCAAACAACCCATTTTTGGGGTTTACAGAGGGATAACTTTCGCAGACAACATTTCTGAGCGATGACCCAATTATAATTTTTACTCAGCATGATGAGAGCTTTCAAATTAGCCCAAGTTTGTAACGATCGGTGCAACTTTTAGTTTTCGTGATATGGGCCCGCTGGAACCACGAGCCGCCCCAGATTCACTTAATTTATACATATTCGTGTTCTCCTGAATGAAACCTTTAATTTGATACCAAACTCGACTACTTTTCGCTTATTATTTCTTTTCCTACAGTTTTTAAAATTTATGAAATTTTTAATTTTAAAATTTTAAAATTTTTTAAAACTTTGAAATCTCTGATTTTTGAGCTTTCAGAAAATATATGCATTGTCATACTTAACTTGAATAATAAACTTTCCAAAAAATTCACTCTTTTGGTCCAGTTTAAGTTTGCTAGAGTATAGTAACTACGCAATACCGTATAATAATTATATAACAATAATGGTTTTACCAGTACCTTAACGCTTAAAGCTGCCAAAATGACTTCAACCTAGGCCAACATATTCCTGCACTTCCCTGTACTTTAATAGGAAACAACACTGCTCGAATGAATATCATTTACGTACATTTGGCTTGAGATATTTGCTAATTATAATTTAACTAAATATTAATTAAAGTTAACATAAAAATCCTCAATTAATTAAAAATTGATCGATCAACTGCTCGAAATACTATCGCTACCTACCATACACTTACTACTTACAGTTATTTTATGCCCTATAAACAAGAGATAAACCTTTTCTTTGTTTTCAGGATTGCTAGCACAACAAGTGCGAACTATAGCGAATGCCATGTTAGAAATGAACCAACATCTTTGCAACCAATCTGCGCGAGTTTGCAATCAATTCTGGGAAGGATTCAGCACCTATTTCCACTTCCGCTTCCGGAATATTGCCACCTGGATGTTGGGTAATTATACGACGGGATACGACATTTATGAACTAAATACCACTTTGGAAAATCTGGGAAAGGATTTACAGTGGACAGTTATTGGTCATCTGTCCAATGTTAGGGAAACCGTCGAATGGACAAATTCAAGTCTGCCAGATTTGTTGAAAATCAAAAAATCATCTGAAGAAAGGGAGTCGGTTTGCCGGCCAGAATGCAACCGTAGATGTTTGCGAGCCGTGCGGAGTTCATGCTGTCACACGTGCGTGGAATGCGCACCCGACAGTTACCCAGATAATACCAAGAGAGAGTGCGTGAAGTGTGAATATGAAACTGTTCCTGTATTCAATGGTACCGACTATACCTGTGAACATATTGTCAATGCTACGCTTGCATTAAATAACTATGGAACAGTGTTGCTATTTATTGCTTCTGCCACCGGTTTTATCCTCTGTCTAATATGCACAGCTGTGGGTATCTGGAAACGAAAGTCGCCCCTGTTGAAGCTTGCCTTACGTCGACAGTTCTTTGGTTTCCTGGTGACTGCAATAGCTCAGTTCGTATGCGCTATCGTGGCTTTAACGATTTTCAGCTGTCAAGGATGCACAGGCCGTCTACTAGGAAGCTGGTGTGTGGTAATTTGGTGCGGAATTTCCCTAGCTTGTGCCACAACGCCTACAATATTGGTAACGAAACTACAGACCTATGCGCACTTAACTGACTTTACTGTTGGCAGTTCCAGAAGAGAACTAGTCCGAAAGAAATTTATCACGTTTATTATCCTTATTGTTATAGAGATTGTATTGCTGATAATTTGTGGAGCAACAACGGCGAGTGTGCGTTTAGTCCGCTCAGAATCGCGTGAAACCGAACGATCACTGAAATGGGTTGCCGTCTGCACCTGGCTTAGTCCTGAAAGCGCACACAGACTGGCGCCTACTTTACTCTATCCGGTGCTCATTGAAGCAGTGGTCGTTGTGCAGGGAATTCGCTTTATTCGCAATCATGTCAGTCAAAAGCTCGTAAATCGAGAGATTGTTATGGTACTTCCGTGCGCGGTTATGAACATGATTGTCCTTGCTATTCTCGCTCCTATGATTTTATTTGGGGGTCGTAGTTCCTTGTATGGATCGTTTGAGGAGAGCAGAACCTATATGTTAATTGTGTTGGCAACAACCAGTGGCTGGATCATTATCGGTTTCCTGATACTACCTCAACTCTACCTACTACTGATGAAGCCTCAAAGCATTGTTGTGCCAATGTCGAATCATGTTTCGATTAAGACCCTAGCTGACCAAACTTAAATACTCGTCAACCAGAGTTACGCAGGTTGCGTGCTATACTGATATTTAATAAACATGTACTTTGTTTTGTCTTCCAATTCAAGACAGCAATAAGCTGAAAACAGTTGACACATAGCTTCAATTGGTTCAATAAATTTAAAATATAATAGTGTGATTTGATCCTAGCCGAACTCGAGACTTCGCATTCCAAAAGGAAAATTTTCTATGTTGGAAGCAGTAATGCCAAATTTCTGGATATAAGCAGCAAAATTGTAGGACACAGAATGGGATCTGCAAAACAAGTAATTTCATTGATTGAAACAGAAAGTGTTGCCACGTCGGCAAGTCGAACTTTGAACGCCGAAAATTTGGGATTCTACAGTTTTCAAGTTAGCGGTCACAAAAGGGAAAAGGAGCGAACCGGGCTCAGTCGAAAAATTCGATTCAATCGATTTCTGTTCGACAGCCAGTCCGGGCTTGTCCTGAAACCGATTCACCAGAGTCGGGGCGCGAGGGAAAAGAAATTCTATGAAATGGTCTGGAAAAAGCGAATTAGCAAAGACTATGTCCAGGAACTTCAACCGTTGGTGCCTCGATACTATGGAAAAGCAAAAATATTGGTCTATGATAAAGGTAAATGAGACGTTCAAGTATCCCACCCTTAACCACGTCCAATTCTTGACTATAAGAGAGAAACCCTTTTGAGTCGTAATCCTTTGGCGGAATACTTCTTGACGGCAAATCGTCTCTCCTGTGAGACAATCTGCAGAAATTAGGCAAATTTAGTCAACTTCTGATCCGTTTACATATATATCAAAAACATTCCCATTGTTCGAAATTCTAAAAATGAAAACAAAGGATTTTATCTAAATTCTACTCAATTTGCAAACATGCTGCTGTCCATTCTGCTGGGAGTCGTTTCCGTCCTCTAAGTAAACTTTAGCTAATAGCATTGCAAATCCTAGTAGGAGGAAAAGTGTCTAGTATGCTTCAAGACAATTCAGTAGCAGTGGCATTCTATGAAACGTAAACTGAAGAAAATTAGGCATATTTTTTATTGTAATATATTCTGCCCATTCCTCTAGGAGAAGTCCTCTAGAGTAATCTAGGTAACTTTAAAATAAGATCAATTTGCATTAATCATACGCATTTCTTGTTTCAGAACTTTGCACAACTTTAATGTTCTATTGACTTTAGAGACAACATTTTTTGCAACTAGAAAATCTAACGGAAGGATTCCTTCACCCGTCCATGATGGACATTAAGATTGGCGCTTCCACCTGGGATCGGAACGCTGGCTGTCTCAAGATGATGTTCAGTTGGTGTATGAGTCGATATCGACCGTTTGCCAATCTTGGCTTTCGAATTGAAGGCATGAAGGTAGCATGTCCCCTAAAGTTGACAAATGTGAAACCATTCGAAACTATAGAGTCCATATCCGATGGGAAGTGTTACATGCAAGATGCTAATTATTACTCTCTGTTAGCTAGGAGGACATTGACAGCCAGCTAGCCCAAAAATTAATTCAATCTTTTTTGCGCGCTAGATCTAGCTTGTTGCTGTATCAAACCAAGACTTGACTCGATTCAATCGCACTGTCCGAAAATCAGACATACGAAATCGAACCTGATATGGAAGCCCAGCTGATGGTGCTGTGGTGTAGTGGTACGCGTATCCGACTGCAGCGCAGACGGGCCATGGTTCGATCTCGACGCCCTAGTTAAAGCCCCACATATATCTACATTGGATACAATTGTAAACGTGCCATGAATCAGGACGGTTAGTTCTTACTGTGAGCTATGTCAATTCACACTCCACTGATAGATCCACTGGTTCTCCAGTATTTTTGCTGAGGACGCAGAATAATGATTGAAAGTTATAGATGTGAAGGATTTTTTCAGGTCTATAATAAAACTGATGACAGCTACACTACACTGGATGATCTCAACTATCCCACTCCTTTTCTGGCCACCGAGGGTCAGGTGGTCACAGCTTTGGCCGTTTTCTTCGCCGTTGCCGTTCGACCGGACTGGAATGTCTGCGTCGAGAAAGTACCCTAAAAAATCTTCGAAGAATAGAACTCTGGTTTCAGCGACATCGAAAGCTACGAATGATGGCCAGTTCGATACTGGTAATCTACGAATCGAAGGATGACGGAAATCCGAAAGTTTGCGTTAAAATGATCGACTTTGCCCATGTCTATAGCAGTCAAACAAAGGACAGTAACTATCTGTACGGTCTGGGCAATCTGATACAGTGTATGGAACTGCTGCTGCAGGAGTATGAGTATACCTTTGCACATTAAATTGTTGAAATGTTTTTAGCTAAGGTTCAAAGGCAAACCAAACAAAAATGAAAACAGATTCGAGCCTAACTGGGAACATTGCTGTGTATCAACGTTTGAGTCAAAGACTATGGTTGGCTTTTATCCTAACCCAAATTATTAACTAATAATTTAATCATGCAGAACTAGGTTATTGCTTTCACCAAAAAGTACACTTCGATAAACTCAAATTGTTTGCAAGTTCCTTTCATAACCTTTCCTCTTCTGGTCAAAACGCTGTTACAAGAAATATGTAGGTGCGTTTGTGTTCGTGCACTTCATTCACTGTTTAGTGCTTAAAGCTTAAAATTAGCAGTCTGATTGTATAAAGAATTTACAAATCTTAGATTCAACCAACTTAATAAATTCACTGTTAATACATATTTATACATTCATCTGCTAGCATTTTCCTCA
>JASAND010008734.1:0-16076 GCA_030248195.1 Trissonchulus latispiculum
TATTGATGTAAAATTTGCGAGTTCAAAAGGATCTATGGATACAGGTGGACAACGACTTAACAAATAACATTGAGACAAGATCTTGCACCTTGGCATACCATGACAAAGTGGTAAACACCAGGAACTCGAAGAAAGTTTTGGAAAAAACGGAAAAATTGGTGCTGGAAACATTTAAATATTTTACTCTTACAAAAGTGAATTTTCTCCCGAAATAATGTTGCGTCTAGCTTGCGTCCCGTTAAAATTTCGTTGCGTCCAGATAAGAAACTTTGCGTCCAGACGCACATCTGGACGCAAAAAAACCCTGATTGAGTTGCGATATATATGCCATAAAATCGCTATATATTTTAACTCTGCACTAAATTAAGCTTTGAAATTGCGATTTTGTTTTCCACACAGGCTCCAGGTAGTGTTACAACTACCTGTAATAGGGAATCGGGCAGTACCGCCGATAGTAATGTGGACCTGATTGGCAAAATTAGTACATTATTTCCACGCTACAAAACTTGCTGCTTTAAATTTTGGTTTCTCAGCCTAAAAGTTGCGTTCAGCTTTAAATAGAAAATTTCTTGTACACAAAAGTTCCAGTCGGGGATACAAAACAGTTTCAGTGTGACGAACAAAACTTCAGTAACTATGAACATCGGTTAGCGCACTGATATCTTGCAGCGCAGCCAGTGGAGGATTATGTCAATTCTCAAGTCTTGAAGTAAAAATCATTTCAGCGCGTCACTGCTTCCAGGGAGTGCCCGAAACACTTGTCCTTCAACGCCGAGATAACCCAAGGGGTGGCCGTCTTTTCATGGTTGTGTGATGCCAGTCTTGCCAGCCGCCTGGGTAAACCGCATGAGCATCAGCTCAAATTTCGAAGTTGGCTTCAAGAACAGAAAGGTGGCATTACTCTTGCTCCTTTGCCTAATATATATTGTAAGAAACATTAACTTCACGACGTCGTCGTACTTTAGTGTATTTCAATGTATTTCAATAATTTTTAGAATTATGCATTTATCGTTTCGAGAATAAGAAAAACAGCAATCCGGTCTCATCCACATCACTATTTCCGGGTATCAGGGTATCGTAGCGTACCATGAACCGTACCCATGCTACAGCAGATATGTATGAATGGCACGCACAGTGTTTTTGCATTCAGAAGTGTCGTGTGACTGGACCCTAAGGAACGTCGTCCAAACAAAAGACGGGGTCCCGTCTAAAATCCCGCAGGAAAATTTATTGAAATACCCCATTGACACCATACATTAACATAGGGTTGGGTCCTGGGGGGTGCTTATCCCCAAAAAAGTTTGAGAGGGCTTGTACCTCAAGAATAATTTGTAAACTTTTTTGAAAAATTAACGCTAATTTTATAAAATTAGCATTTTTGTCAAAATTTGCAAATCTTCAATTTTTGAAAAAATTTCAAAATTTTGCCGAAAAATTAAACATTTTAGGTAAAAAATTCTGGCAAAGCCGGAAATTTTTTGAAATTTTACTGTAAAAACTAATTTTTCAGGCTATTTTTGGTTAACCCTTGGCCATTTTTTCATTACCCCTTGCTACCCCGACGGCGACAGGGCTTGTACCTTGTCCGGGTTGGGGGAGTTTGGACCCCCCCGCGTTAACCTATGGTTGAAACTAGAGTTGGGACCGGTTCCAATTTTCAAAACCGGTTCCGGTTCCGGTTCTAGAGTACCGGTTCCGGTTCCGGTTCTAGCTTCCGGTTCCCGGTTCCAAGTACAAAATTCGTAGTTATATTTTAACATTATTTAATATTGGATGCAGGTTCCCAGCAAGGGTTATACAATCAAAATTATAAAGCACTATTGCAAAACAATTGGAATAGGTAATGCGATAATAACCAACTGGGCTAAACTTTTTTGTTTACTTTGAATTTTAAAGTTTTTGCCTTACTTTGAGTTTGCTCCATTACAAATGCTGTTACTATATGCACAACATACATTAAAACTTGTAAAAAAATTAAAACTTTAGTATGGTCAAGTAAATTGTTTCGATAATTAACGGTGAGATTCTGCTGTGCATCTACATGCAGACAGCGCCTTCTGAACAGAATCTTGTAAACTGCACAACGTTTCAGTAAAACGTGCTGAGAATTGAGATATACTGGAGCTTAAATTTTTATTTCTTTAAAAAGAGTGTGTCTCTAAAGAAGCAAATAGTTTCCAAGAAATTTAAATGCATTTAAAATATTTAAAAGCTGAAAGCCAAATTGGAAAGAAGAACATATATATTAAAGTTATATTTAACGAAGAAGTGTACAGTCGCTTGATTAAACAATATAGCTAACAGATTACTTCAACAGGCTGTTCATTACTTGAACTTTGATTGACTTTCGTCTCAGATGCCGATAGCTTAAAAATGAGAAAATAAGTACTCAACTTTCGAAGTTTTCTACTCCTGTAAAATTTACTACTTTTTTAAAAAATATTGCTTCAATCTTGCGTGCTGACAACACCACCTTCCATTTAATAAATTTTTTGAGAAGATATACTCAATTTCCGACTACATACCATCGGGCTCTCATCTTTTCTAAGAGGTTAATATTCAGATATGTAAGCTCAGAGTTGAAAGGTGGACGCGGGACATGGACAAAGGGTTTGTCCATGTGGACAAACGTGGACAAATGTGGACAAAATTTTCGTCACCCGGTTTTTCATAAAAAGCGTTAAAATTCAACCTAGCTTTATATAATCGTTTTTGTATTGGCTATTTTTAGTTTTCCATTGTTATATTTTATTTTGCTGGCATCGTGACTTTTTAGCTTTGCTGACCCCATTTCTTTTTAAATCGCTTTAATACTATACACCTGCAGGCGTTGGTGTGATACTATATTACTTGATGTTTGCTGGGAAAAGGTACCATAATGAACATATTTTCTTTCACAAAATTATGTACAATGCTTAAGGCGCTGGTTCGGGTTCGCGTGGGCGTTTTTGGGCTTTAAATGCGCAATTATCGTTGAAATTTATTCAAATTTGCTACAATTACATCGTTTAGCCTATAAAACATTTTAGAAAAGTCGTGGTGGAACATTTCGTTTTAGAGAAATCAGATTAAATCCGGCATAGCTTCCACTCCACTGCGGCCACCCTACCGGCCAAACGTATAATCTTTCAAATTCTCTCACCAAGACCTAACTTTGCTCTTGAGTCTTGAGAGTATTTTTCGATTCCTTACAATTTAAGAGATAACAGCGAAAATTGAATTGGGAGTTCCAAAACTGGCCATTTTTCAAAAAAATCAAATATTGCAAGATTTCGACAGCTTCAACAGCGCTGGTCCGTCGATCTATACTGCGTTGTCTATATTTGTAGTCCTATAAGGACATGTTATGTCCAAATGGAGAGCTCACTGCGGCATCTCTCTCTACAGCACAGCAACGAAAATGTAAAATTTTGAAAATCGCAAACAGATTGTTTTGAACACGGATTTCTCTCAACTCATACAATCAATTACAAAACAGCTTTTCATACGCATTTTTGAGACAATTACAGAGGGCTATTTTTCATGGTTTCGCGTTTTGTCATTTTGTTCAAGAGAAATAAGCGTCCAAACGTGAAAATTTTAATAATAATCAGACAAAAATTTACATTTCTCTCAAAATCTTGAGCTAACTTAGTCACTAAACGATTTCAGAAAAAAGCCCTCGGGAAGACGTTTATTTTGTAGCCTGAACTGGTCGCTTTTCTTAAGCTTTGCCACACTTCGAGAAATCCATGATCAAAAATTGTTTTCTTGTTCGTTGTTGTTTTGCAATAAAAGTTGTTTAAATTTTATTGATATTTAAATACCAAAAGTTAAAAGTTTGAAAGCCAATTTTTACAGGGATTTTTCTTTTATTATTGCAGGGGAGGAATGGGGGAAATTACAGTTCGAAATTCCGAACACCTGCCACTCATCTCAAAGAACCTCTCATCAAGTTTTATTGAAAATAAAACTTTTGTGTTATTGTTTTTCGCACTTTTAAAACTACAAAAAAAATTAAAAACACTAAATTTTGAGCTGAAGCTGAAGATTCAAATTCTTATTCATTTTAGTGATGTTTTAAGTTTTTTCGAAAAAATTTTGCGCCTAGGCGCAATGATTTCACGCATGTGTATATATTTTACTTCTGCTTGATTTCGACTCATTATGAAGCATTACATTTTTAAATTCCATTATATATAGTCGTAAATGTAGACATGTCTTTTGGCTTCTAATGTACATTTTGTCTCTACCAATTTTGAGTGTATATAATATTTTCTTACTTTGGAAAAAAGTTTTCTGATCTGATTTTTCGGAAATTTGAAAATTCTCAAAGTTTGGAAGGTTCCACTCCCCAGATCCCCCGCCATTGAACATTTTTGGAAGGCTCTAAGTAATTTGAATGAAATATCATTCTGTGCGAAGAGAAAAGCAATACATGTTGTTTCTTTCGCGGGAACAGACGAAAACAATGTACTACTTATGGTATTAATGCTACAAAAACCCATGAAAACGTGTTTATACTGAAAAAAAGATAATTTCCAGAGAAAATACCAGCACACTAAAAAGCAAAGTGTAATTCTAATAAATCCTGGCTCTAATATAGAATTAAAACTGGATTACTAAAAGAAAATTTTTGAAATGCAGGCACTGGTGGACAAAATTAAAAATGCGTGGACATGCGGGCATGTGCGGGCGGACGTGGACAAGACCTGCGTGGACAAACGTGGACGTGGACACTGAAAATCTTGTCCACTTCCAACTCTGTGTAAGCTGGGTAAAGTTTTCATTCGGCGCCCGTATCGGTCACGTCTGAACGAAAGTGCCCGTCTTTCAACAATTACAATTGGAATTTTAGAACAGAAAATTTCAAAAATTCGTTAGAATTAATTTAGAGACATTTTCACAACTGCATTTTGGTAAACACATAAAATTACTCAACAAAATTTGAAAAATCAGAAGCATGAAAACAAAAAATTACGAAATTCCAGAATAAAGGAAGTGGAATTTTTCCCTTGAAATAGGTGTTCCTAATTTTTCAAGTATGTTTCACATTTAATTTTTGTCTTAACTCAGACGGGATAATGTCACTAATGTTGAGTCAAAGAAATATTTGAAATTTCTCTTCTACGCCTCGGCTTCAGCTATTAAAGCTGAAACGTGCCTCGATCACCTGAAAAGGGGAAGCGGGGAGTTTGTGTCACCTTCAGTTAAAGCTGAAGCTATTCGTTTCCAGTTTAGGCTCTAAATTTATTCTATATATGGACTTTCAGCTTCAGTTTCAGTGCCAATAATTCTACCTTCATTTCACCTTTAGTTTGAAATTCTTAATTATATCAGTCTCATCCTACATATTTCGCCTTCAGGTCTAAATTTGTTTAGTTTCAGTTCAAACTAGATCTTTAGTTTCAATTTCAGTCACTAGTTTGAAAAAGATAATATGAACCGCAACACTGAATGGCAACCACAAATTCCAGTTTTTGCAAAATTTAAACTCCTGCAAAAAATTAGTTCAAGTCCATTTTTAAGAGTGGAACCGGCCGGTTCCAAATCCTACCGGTTCCGGTTCCGGTTCTAAAATTCATTCCGGTTCGGTTCCGGTCCCAACCGGTTCTAGTGGAACCGGTCCCAACTCTAGTTGAAACCATTTTTAACCCCGTTGCCTGACGGGGTTTCTCGTTTAAGCCCGATTCATACTTCTGTCCATTTGTCCGTTTCTGTTGTCCGTTTGTGCGTTTGTCTGTTTGTCCGTTTTAAAGGTTGATTCATACCTACTTCTGCTGTTTTGCTGTTTTGCTATTTTGCTGGTTGTCCGTTTGTCCTTTTGTCCGTTTCCAAGGTTGATTCATACCTTTGCTGTTTTGCTGTTTTGCTGTTGTCCGTTTGTCCGTAAGGGTTGTCCGTTTGAACTTGAGCAATGTTTAACTTTTTCCGTTTGTCCGTATGCAACAACCAATGGGAAACGACCAGAACTATCACGTGCTTGCTAAGTAAACGTCTGTATTTGATTTTTGAATCGTTTTGACATTAATTAGGTGAAATGTAGACAGCATTATGAAATTACTTTCAAAGGTAACTTGATTTCAAAGTTTTGAAGGTTTTTGAAGAGAATGACATTTATAAATAACACAATGCTGCAACCAATCAGTATAAACAGAAAGTGTCAGCAAAACAGCAATCCAGCAATACAGCAAAAGCTTAAATAGTATATTAAAGCAGAAAATAGACACCATCAATACGGACAAACGGAAACGGACAAACGGACAATCAGCAAAATAAGTATGAACAACTTTGTCCTTTTTAAAACCGGACAACCGGACAACCAGACAGACAAACGGACAAAAGTACAAACGGACAAACAGAAAATAAGTATGAACCGGGCTTGTTATTCCAGAAAAACTGGTAATCTTGTAATAGCTTTTTATAGAGCTTTGCAAGGAAAAAACAACCTTTACACTGACAGGGAAATCTTAAGCCTCATAAAAACACATCCCGACAGAAATCCCGTCTACAACGGAAATATTTCAACGAGTTCTCGTTCAAAATCCCTTTTCAAGTTGGACGACGTTCCTAAGTTATCGGGACACAACTGAATTTGTAGATGCAACATAGGCTCCGCCGGGATATGATTCAACGCACAAGCCATGCCTAAACTAAACAGGCAGTTAGTTGGCGAATCAAATTCCGATTCAAACAAGACGGTACAGCGTGAAGCCAGCTTTATGAAATAAACCAATCCATAACCAAAACGTCCTAAGAGATAATACACGCCAACGCTTTACTTTATAGAAAGTGAACTTACTAATTTAATAATAGAAAAAATCACAAAGATCAAAACAGAAAAAATATACACTGCATAATATTGCGCAATGACCGGACGGACATACACGAAAGACGATACAAAACTAGATTCTAATCATTACTACTGCTATGTTGATTACGTAACTCGTAGCCTAAATTAATACTTCTGCAGATAATTAGACGTTTTCTGCAAAAACAAAAGATAATCGTATGTTTAGAATTACAGACTTCGACAACATAGATACTTCTAACAGTTCAAAAATTAAATGAATAAAATCTCTACCCATCAAACCAAGTCTTCGCAATAGAGTATTCTTCAAAATCTAGAATCGATCAGGTATGATACAGCGTCTCTGCAGCCTGGCTAAAAGATATAGGGGTGAACAAGCCAACATGAATCAAAGCCTATTCTAATCTAACAAAAACACGGCTTTATTTTGGAAACAAATACGACAGAGTACCAGTTTAAACAAATACACAAATGAAACAAGACACCAAAGATGCCAACAATTTGAACAAGATTTCTTCCTCCAGAATATAACCATCCCAAAATCTATGAATGTAAGCTCTACCAAACTTGCCTAAGAACATATATGAAAGTACCATGTCCTAATTACCGTACAACCGACCGCAAAATTTACAGTTGTAGAGTTGTAGGTCATCGTTTCAGTCACAACTCATTCTATCGAAAGAGTCAGGTGCACACGAAAGCAACCAGAACTCAGTAGACATCAAGTGGTTGTATACAGATCACCAGAAATAACATTTCAAAGTCATTTGTAGCACAATCTGTTAAGATTACTAGTACAAAATTTCCACCACAACTAAACCACTCTTAATGACTCAGTACCACGGTTCGAGGCAGGGTAAGGTCCTAAAAAACCCAGCACTACAGGCGGCTGACGGGGCGTTTAAGAACGCAGTCATCGGGTATAACTCGATACATCGGGAACAAGATAAATAACGACATGGTAAACACAATTCTCTTCAAATCCATGCACATGGTAGTGCAACACGTATTCAGTTATTTCGTCAACAACGCGTATATATTTAACACACTTTACTAACAGGATAGAACCAATTCAACATGAAATGCTACCACGATACGTGCAATAAAACATTCTTTCTTAGTCACCATTCTCTCTAACTACTACAGCTACAGACGACAAGGATTTTGTATCAAAACACTTTAGCTACAGACGAAGTAACCTTTTCCACACAAGAGAAAGCCCTTTCCAACACGAAAGCTATTCTCATAATACAGGTAATGTTAGGTAGTTCCAGCCAACATATCAGCTCTATATTCCTGTACACATTGGATGTAGCGTCTAGCCACTGTGCCACAGCGCAGTGTCTCTCGCGGATGATCCAGATAGCATTGTAACAGCTGACTTTCCAGTTCAGCGCAACTTCGATCCTCCACCTGTCGACCCAGGAATTTGGACTCTACATTTGTAACGGCTAACTGGAACGCATCAGCTGTCTCTTTTTGCAAGGCTTCCTGGCGAGCGTTGATTTCAGCCAATTTCTGACGATACAATTCGTCTAACTGAAAACAAACAGTTGAAATATGAACATCTCATTTCACAAATAGGAAAAATGCTCAGTTCAGTCGCATAAAAATGCAATTAGAGCTGTGAGGTAAAAGATGCGTCAAGCACAAGATTTAAAGCGTCTAATATGAGCCAGCACCGAAATCGGTGGACAACATACATAAGACCTAAACTGCTAATATGAGCCGTCACTTTCCTCTTGGGCTCATATTGACGGGTGAAGGTGTGGTCGAAATAAGCTGGCCACATCTAATGGGTCGTAGCCATGTGTGGACATAAAGCCGCCCTGTCACGTGGTCCGTTGCGTCGGCGCGATTCGTCAATTTACGTACCCTATTATGCCAAGCTGTGGCCCGTGGGAGTTATTTCAGAATCGCCAATTTAGGATTTTATTTTTGTCGTAAATAAAAGCACCCACCCTTGAAAAACGCCAATAGGCAAAGGAAACCAGCTAATTATTGCATCTTTGTAAATTTTCGATAAATTCGGTAAAATTTCAGCACACAGCTAACAAGCTGCATGACTAGTGCCAGTTTTCCGCTGGTAGGACATAAGATTGATTCTGAACCATGAGCTGTAGCATAACCACTCATTGCTATTCTTACCATTTCTGGATCTAAACCGCAAGACAAAAAGTATTGAAAACTCTGAAAAAACGCCCACCTCCTGGAAAATAAACACCCATGGGTAGGGTTGGGCATCGGAAAAAAAATCCCGAAAAAAGGGTTTTTTCCGTTTTTTTCTTTTTTTTCCGGAGGGTCGGAAGTCGGAAAAATTTAATCATTCTGGGAAGATTTTTTAGTGTTCAATTGAAAAATTTTAGTGATTTTTCTCAAATTTTGTTCATTTTTTCCAAATTATTAGCTTTGCTTTGAGTTTGCTCTTATTTTGAAGTCCGAACATAATTTGAAGTTTTCCTAATTTTTCATGAACTGCTCAGCTTTATGAAGTATTATTGTCAGTTCAACAAGAAACTCACAGTTTTGAAATTAACTGGTTAATTTAAACATTTCAGCCAACAGTTATGCTCTTAATTATAACGGACCACTGTTCTTTGTTGCTTCAACACTGAAGAACTCCTTGCTTTTGCCCGCAAGGACAAAACATGACTGGTGGCACATCTTTTGAAAATGGAAACTGTAGCAAACGAGCTTTATATTTTACATCTATATAAAATTCAAATTTGTGAAAGATTATGCACACGGAAAAATTATTTGAAAGTTCTCAGTGCTCCCTGAAACTAAGGTAACTGGAAATTTTCCCATAGTCTGTTGAAACTTCGTTTGGACAAGATTTTTCACAATTGCGCAATTTGGAAACGTCGAAAAGATTATAAATGTGTTCAAATGGCGTTTACATATAGAAATATTTGTTAAGACAGGCTACAAATGTTATAGAAACAAATTTTGAGACGCTCTGACATGAGTAGAATAGCGGAAAAAAGTCGGAAAAAACCGGAAAAAAGTACTTTTTTTCCGCTCGAATTTTCCCGGAAAAAAACCAACCCTACCTATGGGCATTTAATTCTGTGGGCCACTATTTAGCATACTGCTCCAAAGATGGTCGCCTCATCGTGGTGGAGCGGTGCCAGTGGATATGGAAATCATTCCTGCCCCATCTGGAGTGCGAAATGGCTATCAACTACGGGTCTCTCTGGAACTGGATCGAGACCACCCTGCCTGTACCGGCCGCCAGCTCAGTACCCGTCATATATACTACGCTGTGGACCGTCAGTCGGGTTTTTCCTTGCTGAGACCGGAAATCCGGCCAACTGGTCTCAGCTTCTCCTCTTGGCCGGAGACATTGAGCGTAACCCTGGACCATCCCAACCTCGCCAAATTCGCTACCCTTGCGCTGTCTGCTCACGGAACGTGGGCACTAAGGACTATTCCATATGGTGCAATGGCTGTCTGCAGTGGGTACACCGCCTGTGTTCTAACCTTACTGCTGCCGAAATGAAGAGACTAGACCATAGTGGTATACCCTGGGTATGCCCGAACTGCGCGGCTGCTCGCCGCTCACCTAGTCCTACCCCTGGTGACTCTACGACGCTGGACCCAGCCCCTCCTACTTCTATCCAGCATCGTAAGCGGAGGAGAAGCAAAAATGCCAACATATTGCGGAAGAGAAACCGGCTAGTCATTTTACAGTGGAATGCAAATGGAGTTAAGCAGAAAAAAGAAGAACTCTGCCGATTCCTCTCAGCTAAGTCTGTCGATGTGGCGCTCATTCAGGAGGCTAATCTACCCAATTCGTCCAGATTCTCCATCCCTGGGTACAGCTGTCACATAAAGGAACGGACAACGGCCAGGGCCGGACACGGGGTCCCCATTGGTGGCGGGCTGCTTATCCTCCTCAGGGATGGCCTGCAGTACATCCTTGATGACAGACCGAAGGTTGCCCCAAACGATGCCAATACTGAATACCAGGGTGTGGCGGTATTCAGTGGTACGAAGAAACTACATTTGGTGAACCTTTATGTCCCTCCAATTCGCGGGGCCCCCGACCAGAGATCCCAGGCGTTCGACCCAACCTATTTACCTTCTGACAAGGCCGTTATTGTTGCGGCGGATGTGAACGGCCATTCTCCTTTCTGGGATCGGTCTGCCTCCACAAGTGATAGGATTGGCACTTTGGTGGAAGATTGGCTAGTTGACACCAACATGGTATCACTGAACTCAGGACAGCCCACCCGGCAAAGCTTTGCTGGTGGAAGGGCGACTGCCCCGGACGTCACTGCGCACAGTCGTCGTTAGCGCCATCGATTAATTGGGAAATATCTGAAGACCTTGGCTCTGATCATCTACCAATCCTTATCACCTATGCCAGCTCTGAAAACTTCCTTGCCGGTAACCCCAACAGACAGCCCGCCCGATGGTCCTTCGGTAAAGCAGATTGGAAGCTCTACCAATCCACAATCTGTGATCTCATCAGGGAGCAGCCTGATATCCTGTCAGGATCCGTTAATAGTGCTCAGCGCCTGCTCTGTCAGATCATTCTAGCTGCAGCTTCACTTGCGATCCCCAAAGGCAGACGACCAAAGCCAAAATCATGGTGGGATGACGACCTCACTGCTGCCATCAAAGCCAGGCAGCAGGCTAGGAAAAATGCCAGTCAAGATCCTCTATCCTGGCGCAATGCGTGCAGGCACGCAAATCAGTTAATACGGAAGAAGAAAGAAGACTCCTGGCATCAGTTCACATCAACTCTGGACGCCCATACCGACCCTGCCCGTGTGTGGCGGGTCCTGTCAGCTATAGATGGCCGAGGTCCCACCACTGTTGGTGGTGAAGCCATCATTGCTGACGGAAAGATGCTGGTGACTGATCGGCAAAAAGCAAATGGCTTTGCTAGAATGTACTCTACAGTTAGCAGGCTCCGGATCGACAAGGCCTCTCGCAGCAGGCATAATGAATACCATGATTCGACAAAAAACACGTGTCCAGTTGACCACCGAGTCACTGGTCCCTGTAATCCTTTCACTTCTGCCGAATTCGATGTTGCTCTCAGCAGCCTGAAAAATCGGAAAGCTGCTGGCCCCGATGAAGTAACGAAAGAGATGCTCAGAAATTTGCCACCGGAAGGAAAGCAGCTGCTTCTCTCCCTATTTAATAGATCCTGGGCGACTGCTGAAGTCCCCGCCATATGGCGCAGGGCCGTCATCATCCCCGTGCCTAAGAAGGGTAAACCGAAAAACCAGCTCTCCTCATTTAGGCCCATCAGCGTAACCAGCTGTATTGCGAAACTGTTGGAAAGACTGGTCAAGAATCGACTAGAATTCTGGCTCGAGAGTAGAAACAAGCTCAGTGACCTACAGGCAGGCTTCAGGAACAGACGGTCTACGGAAGATCAAGTCCTTCGTATAACCCAGTCAGTCGCCGATAATCTCCAGGCTAGACCGGGTAGGAGGACTGTCATGGCCCTCATAGACTTCAGCAGAGCTTTTGATACTGTATGGCCAGCTGGGCTCCTTTGGAAACTGAATCTGATGGGAGTCCCCGCTTGCCTACGCCGGTGGATTGGAAGCTTTCTTTCTGACAGACGAGCTGCCGTCTCGTTGAACGGAGCCAAAAGCAAATGCAGACGCTTCACTGCTGGTGTGCCACAAGGGGGTGTGCTTTCCCCCATCCTCTTCATCTGTTTCATAAACGACATCGTCAGCCAATTGCCTGCTGGAATCGAAGCGTCACTATTTGCCGACGATTTGGCAACCTGGACAAGCGATGCAAATCTCAACAATGCCTGCACGAAGCTGCAAGCTGGCCTGGACACTATAGCAGCCTGGGCCGCCGACTGGAAAATGAACCTCAATGTTGAAAAGTGTGAGGTTACATGTTTCTCGAAAGACCCCCATGAAGCCAAATACAGACCCTCTGTATCCCTTTTGGGAAGACCTCTGGCCTATAATCCAAACCCTGTCTTCCTTGGGGTTACTTTCGATCGCACACTCGGTTCCGTGCTCATATCGATGGACTGCTCAAGAGACTACGTTCCAGGCTAAATGCTCTTGGCTGTCTCTCTGGCACTCGCTGGGGATGTCATAGAGAAAGTGTCCGGCTCCTATACCTTGGATTTATCAGATCAGTCATGCAATACTGTGGTGGTGCTTGGCTTCCCTGTGCTGCTACTAGCAACATCGCCAGGCTCTCGACGGTAGAGAACGCTGCTGCCCGTGCCATTACTGGCTGCACCAAAACTACCCCAACGCAGTGTCTAATGGCTGAAGCTGAAATTGTCCCACTGCACCTGCGCCGAAACCAGCTTGCGGCCCTGGCCTACGAGAGATCACTCAGAACCGGAGACAGAAACCCTACAAATGCCCTTGCCGCCAACAGAGTCAGACAGCGCTTGAAATCCGCAGAGGGCTGGCGGGCCGCGGCGGAAACGGCAGTTGCATCTGCTGGTCTTGCCGACTGCCCGCGTGAGCCATTTCCCAACCAGTTGATTCCGCCCCGGGAGAACTATTCCAATGCCACCTTCACAGCTGAGCTGGATTCCTACATCCGAAAAGAAGATCCCCAGATGCCAAACTCCGGGCAGCTGAACGAACTCTTGAGAGACTCCCAAAAGCTGACCTCGCCATCTGGACAGATGGCTCTGCCCGTAATGGCACAACTGACGGCGGATCTGGAATTCTTATAAATCGGTCTTCTGGAGAGGCTGTGGAACTTTTTGCCCCAGCTGGAAAGTTCTGCAGCAGCTATACTGCAGAAATGAGGGCTATCCGCCGGGCCTTGGAATGGATCTCTGAAAATTGGGATCAAACTGCCGCTGCCTCCAACATTATCCATCTATACTCGGACTCCCAGGCAGCTATCAGACGGCTGGCCGCTGGCCCTCAACTCCAGAGAGACGAAACTGGTGCATCCATTTGGCGGCTCCTCAGCAGTGAACCACTTAGGAATCTCCATTTTCACTTTCAATGGATACCGGGCCATAGCGGCCTGGCAGGGCATGAATCTGCGGATATATTGGCGAAAAACGGTAGTGCCCTGCCCCAGGGAGACGCTCAAATTGACTACAATACGGCAAAAGCCGTCATTGAAAGAAGCACTGTCCAGACCTGGAAAGAATCGACTAATAACAGTCCTGACTCCAACCTTAACTCTATCGCTAAGAGGGACCTTGAAAAGGGTCTCAGTAAATTTGAACGGAGGACCCTGGCTCAGCTGCGGAGTAAGGGGCATTGTCCACTGCTTGCATCATACCGTTCACGGTTTCAGCTGGATGGCCGTGGTCCTCTCTGCAGAAGGTGCGGAGAAGAGGAAGAAACAGTTAACCACCTACTGATAAAATGCCCGGCGCTGACGGTCCAACGAACCACAGTCCTTGGTTTAACTACGGGAATCGAAGCTCTGGCGGAGGTACCTGACAGGGTGGTCCTTTTCCTCAGGGAGATTGGCTTCTTTGGAGGCCAACGAATGTGATGGGACGACCGTCATTGCCCGAAGAAAACAACAACTATTTAGCATACTACGGCGCCATTTGCATCAGCGCAGTGCAAGTAGATTTATGTGGGCGTCCTGCTTCACGTTTGCGTGGGCGCGGTTCGCGTTAAGAGAGGTTGCATTGCGTAGAAGGAGTTGGCATCGACGGCAGCAATGTAGGACCGCTTCGAATGTATCCAGTCCTTAAATTGCTTTACGTAGTACGTGGGTTCTGCCTACAACGTTCGTTGTAGACAAATTGTAGGCTGTGCCGACCTGAGTGTACGCATTTCTTCAACTTGTGTCTGTGGTTTATCAATGGAAATTTTACACATCCCATCCCAACGCTCATTCATATTAAGCTATTATGCCGGGAGCATTCATCTAAAATCAATTTTCAGAATAGAACACATTTCCTTACGGAGTTATAATATACACGCTGAAAAGCACAGGTACGACGTTGAAAATCTGTTACAGCTCAAAAGTTCACAAGCCCTATTATTCACGTCGCTGTCTGGCCCATGAGGCTACTACGTAGTCAATAGATACCCTTGAAACTGTTAAACGGTATCTCATAACAAACCTGGGTTTTCTGCTCCGGGTGAGCGGATTTACTTAAGTTTTCACGCTGCCTCTGAAGGGCAGATAGTTCTTCTCGCAATGATTTATTCTCTCTATGGCTTCGAACCAGATCCTTTTTCAACCTTTGAGACAATCTCTCCTGCTCGTCCAAGGATGCCTGTACACAAAATAGACAAAAGTAACAAAACAAACAATACTAAAGTCGTCACATAAATTATTATCATTAAAGGATGATGCATTGTTTATGTGGAAAGTTACACCCCAATCCAAATAATTTTCGCTACGTACTTTTCGAAAAGTGTGTATATAACTGCGCATGGGCGTATCCCTGGGCTTATTCTACTGGGGGGGGGCGGAGAGTAGGCCCCCATAAACACCCTCCCCCCCCCAAAATCGTCCTCTCCCAAAAAGTGGGTGCCCCTTTTGCTACCAACTAGGCCAAATTTTCAAAAATTTTCCGGCTTCGCCGGAGATTCTTAGTTGGTTTTTGCCTATTTAAGCGCTGTTTTTGCACTAAAAACGAACTTTTTTAGCGATTACTAATACTATAAAAGCATGTTTCTAGAAAAATTTTGAAAAATCCCCCCCCCCCAGAATGACTCGCCCCCGAGGGCCCCCCAAGAAAAATTCTCTAGAATAAGCCCAGTATCCAAGGGTCATCATCATTTTAAAAGATTATCTCTGTTCATTTTTAGTGATACTCCCCTTCCACATTCAGGAAAAGTTTTGTGGCAACAAACACTTTGGTCAAGCTCGGTTTTTTGTGTTTGTACTGTATTTTCGCACACTTTTTCTTACAAAAACAACACCGAAATTTGTAGTTTCAGAAGCGAAATTTTACTAATGTCTTTAAAAGTTTTGAACTACGGAAGATTGTTTGCTGAAAATATATATTTGGCGCATCGGCGCACTTGTCTTTTCCTTAATTTTTTCAAAGCCTTGACGTCCTACCTTTGTATTGTGTTCTTTTTCTTCCGTAATCCTCTAACTGTATTATATTAGTTTAGCACATTAGTTACGTACGTTAGGCTGCATATAAATCTGTAAAAACCAGCACCAGCCTAAGAAAAACCAGCACCAGCCTAAGAAAAACCAGCCCCTTCTCACGCTGACCACTGTACACTTTAACACATAATTATGCACATGCATGTAGACATATAAGCATATAGTCAAGGGGGGAAAACCCACTTTTCAGATTTTTGGCCAGAACTTTTTGACTATACCATTCGTCGAT
>JASAND010008735.1:0-33121 GCA_030248195.1 Trissonchulus latispiculum
TATGACCATATACTACTATTAGACAAGCAAAATCACCAACACAAATAAAATTATCACAACAAAATTATTTGTTAATTAGTATGAACTTTGGAAAAAATTCCTAGCTCAAGTCCCAAAAATAGCCCTATATTATCTCACCCTAAAAAAATAAATGCTGTATTAGAGCCTAAATTGAGGGAGAACCAGATATACAATTTATACACGTATACAAACAGTCAGACCCTAGAGAAAAAATTTTCAGAAATTTTTCAGAAAAACTTTTTGACCCTAGGGGGGGTTTACCTACCTAAGAAAATTGGAAAAATTCGTGCGCCGAACGCGAAAAACTACGGAAGGAACCCCAACGAAACTAAAACAAAAATTGACAAAAAATTTGAAAAAATTTTACGAAGGGTTCAGGCAAGAAATCCCTGAGCTCCTGGCAACCTAATGTAGCGGAGCTAGTAGGTTCTCCTACGTACTAACGCCGTTACCACGCCCAGACGAAGCGGACGCGGAGACAGTGGCACAGATGGATAACGACCCGGCTACAAGAGACGGTCGGGACAGCCTCGCCAGATAATACACGCGGTGGTAATTCCGATCCTAAGGGCGAGATGACTCGCGCTCTCACTCACTCAGAATTGAACTACCTACCTAGCAGGAGCTCAGAAAAGACTCAAACCTAACTAAATACACTTTAATATGAACAGGACAACAAGTTATAGTTAATAACAACACAATATAAAATACTGGGATGAACCCTCAAGCACACACACAAACAAACAATAACTTACAGTTACAGGTACTGACGGAGTCAGCCAACGTACCAGTAGCTCAAGGGAGAGCTACACTGGGAGAAATTACGGGGAGTAACATACAGTAATAGGGGGAGAGAATAGCGTAATTACACATAGCGTTCACAGTGACAGAAATAACAACACTAAAGGGGGGAAGCGAGTGTTGGGCTGGACCATCCCACGAGCGCGCCCTAGTGAGAATTTCCCCCATTCACGTAGATCCAAAAGTCACGAGGGGGGGAACCCACCCAATCCCATACATACACGTTGGGGGAGCTACGTGACTTGCAAACGTGTCCCAGCCCAAGGTGATGATGACATATGAAGCCAAGCGGGTAGCTATGCTAGCTACAACCGCCAGCAACGGAAAGGTTGACCGTGTGTCACCTTGATCCGTTAGATGTGGAACCAATGCGGGCAATCAAATGTCCGCACTGCCTGCGATAATTACTTATGCTTTGCGAATACCAAACATTCTTGTTTCTCGATGAAGTAAGGGTTTTGGAGGGGTCACAGAACATTAAAACGTTAAAAAGCACCAAACTATTTATTATTCCATTCATTTCAGTACAGAATCGCCGCTCTAGGATCTACCCAATGGCCTACAAAAACCTTGTTTGAACATATTTGGCAGAATATCGGCAATTATTTTGTTAGCTTATGCTTCCATGCGCCCTGATTGTGCATCATGGTTACCTCTGTTGACACCACATAGATCTTTTAAGGTACAACGCTACATGTTAAAAATTAAAAAAGGCTAAATTCAAATATGTTGGGAATGTCGGAAGAAGTTCTTAAATTAAATATAACAGGTGGGTTTTGCGGTGGATTAACCTGATCGGTCAGAGTAACTAAAGGTGCCCAGGTTTTTCGAGATGAAAGAAGAAATCAGCTTCATCTTGCAGTTCTATTAACTAGTATTAAGTCTTAAATATCTAAGCATTATTATTAACTGCAAAATTTTAATATCCATTGAAATGAATAATGAAAAGTATTCTGTAACTTGATTTTATCCGTTGCTTTAACATTTGCAGAGTACTTTCAAAGCTACTGGAAGAAACTGAACTCAGCATTGTGAGACTAAAACATGCCGCTGAAATTTTCCGTAAATGCCGAAAAGTTGCAGCAGGAGAAACAATCAAGGTAAGAATAAGATTAAAGTTTTGAGTTGGAAACAACTCTGGTTAGCCAAGCCTTAGTTCTGTGCCAAGACTGATGCGGCCAAGAGTTAATATTGATAAGCCATATGGTGTGGCACATTGTCATAATTTTGTAACTACAATTAGCCTTTGTCAAACTAAGCGTTTTTACCGTTAAAAACCGGTTTCTACAATCTAGTTGCCTGTGACAAACGTTTCAACCTCGTTCTCTACATAGGCAAAAATTTTGCAAGCTTTTGCAATTTTCTCTTGTTGATTGCTTCCGGCAAATCAGTGGACTGCATTTTCCATCTTTTCAGCCGGAAATATTTTAGACCTGCGCTGAGCACTTCAAGTAAGCTGGAGCAGTCAAGTTATTGTCAGTAGAGATGTGCACTGGCCGGATTTTTTCAGCCCTGCCCACTGGAAAATGTTTCGGCCCGGCCCAGCCCACCAAAAAAAAATTTCCAAAATTTTAGTAACAATATTATTTCGAAAGCTTCAGTACATGATGGAACCGCTACGTTATGCTATGAAATGTTAAATTTTGCAGGAAAACAACCAGAATCGATAGAGCCGCCGCTTTTTGACCGCCCAAGCTGGGTAGATGGGCTCTTCTCAACTTCTGTGGTATCTTAGGAGTAGTTGTTCGGATGGCGTAGGTATCGTGAATGGCTTCCTCCCTTTCCCGCGCCCTACGTTCCATCGCTGATTTGGTCAAAATCAGTCCCTTTAGATACTTTGCTTCCTTCGTTTCTGGCTTTACAGGCGCCCCAAGCTATGGTTCAACTGACTCCATGGTTCGAAGCGAAGTCCGAGAGAACTGCTCGTCACTGATCAAGCAACTCTGGCACTCAGCAAATCGCTCCAGGGGAGTACCGAAAACGAAGCCGTCGATACGATGGCCATAAAATCGGAAACACTGGAACCGGTTGACTTCTCGGACGCTTTCGCACCCAGCGGAGCAAGATCAAAGCAGGTCGAGAGTTTCCAGTCAAAAGATATCAACTGGAAGCGTTGACTCCATCAATGGGCAGAACGCCTATTCGAGTCTGCATGAAACCGCCAGGCTCGCGGGAAAGAATTCTATCCCTGCAAGCCTGCTACTCCTTAGAACGAACGGCGAACGAAGCACGTTTGCTGTTCGAGAATTGGTGGCAGGACAGAATCCCATGGAAGATACCCTGAGAATGGAGTTGGCCATGCAATGCCAACGTCCACAACGAAACCTAAACAACAGAAAGAAGCAAAGAGACAGGCCTCCTACCAGCAGCTTGTTCAGAGCGGCCCTGAGACTCCAACTGATGTGGTGGCAACAGGGGCGAAAACGGATGGGGCTTCCTCAGATTTGGCGTGTGGGATGTCATGGGTATTCTGTGGAAAATGGTGATACTTTAGGCTTGGTCTGGGAAATAGTGACAGTTGGGCTTCTGTTGTGCTGTGTCACTGGTTTTCCGTGCTACTTCGGAAACCGAACCCAGTTCTGGCCTCACCTAGCCGAAAGATTTGGCCACGGTCATGGCTCCAAACTGGCTAAGTGGGCAATCCGGAAATAATCCGAAGGAAAAAAAACAAACATTAGACTGACTTGAATAAACTGTCCATTATATATTAGCACTTGGAAACTATGAATCATGAAATGAAATAAGTGAAGAATCGGCTATCATATTAATATTTTAAGCTAGTTACTTATTCTTAGAATCCATACTATTAAAGCTAGTTCTTAACTACAAGTTGTTAATACCTTGCTTATAAATTTTTCAAAACATATCTGCAGAAATGAATGTACTTGGGGAATAGATAGTATATACTCGTTTGTCATGTTGAGCCTGCAAAAATGCTGGTACTTAGGGTCTGCAGCTGATTCCCGCCTTAGCTTTACTATTGTACATGTAAGACTTTGCTTTGTGGTAAGCTAAATGTAGTCGAAGCGGCCTGACGAAGAATCTGTAGATTTTAAGGAAGAACCTAAATGATAACGAACATGAGTAAGAATAGAACTACCTCCCCCACACACTCTAGAGTCTGGAGACTAGAGTTGTTGGCCGGCCGAGGAAAACCCGGCCGGCCGGCCGAGGAAAACCCGAGGAAAACGTCTGGCCGGCCCACTATGCCGACAATCCGGCCGGCCGCCGGGAACACCCGGCCGGCCGGGCCGGCCGGCCGGGTCAGATGCAACAGGCCGGCCGGGTCAGATGCAGCCGGCCGGCCGGGTCAGATGCAGCCGGCCGGCCGGACGGGTCAGATGCAGCCGGCCGGCTGGCCGGGTCAGATGCAACAGGCCGGCCGGGTCAGATGCAACAGGCCGGCTGGGTCAGATGCAGCCGGCCGGCTGGCCGGGTCAGATGCAACAGGCCGGCCGGGTCAGATGCAACAGGCCGGCCGGGTCATAGGCAGCCGGCCGGCGGGCGGGGTCAGATGCTGCCGGCCGGCCGGGTCAGATGCAGCCGGCCGGCCGGGTCAGATGTAGCCGGCCGGCCGGAAGGCTCAGATGCTGCCGGCCGGCCGGCCGGGTCCGATGCTACAGCCCGGCCGGGCCTGATGCAACAGGCCGGCCGGGTCAGATGCAACAGGCCGGACGGGTCAGATGCAGCCGGCCGGCTGGCCGGGTCAGATGCAACAGGCCGGCCGGGTCAGATGCAACAGGCCGGCCGGGTCAGATGCAACAGGCCGGACGGGTTAGATGCAGCCGGCCGGCTGGCCGGGTCAGATGCAACAGGCCGGCCGGGTCAGATGCAACAGGCCGGCCGGGTCAGATGCAACAGGCCGGCCGGGTCAGATGCAACAGGCCGGACGGGTCAGATGCAGCCGGCCGGCTGGCCGGGTGCGATGCAGCCGGCCGGCCGGACGGGTCAGATGCTGCCGGCCGGCTGGCCGGGTCAGATGCAACAGGCCGGCCGGGTCAGATGCAACAGGCCGGCCGGGTCAGATGCAACAGGCCGGACGGGTCAGATGCAGCCGGCCGGCTGGCCGGGTCAGATGCAACAGGCCGGCCGGGTCAGATGCAACAGGCCGGCCGGGTCAGATGCAGCCGGCCGGCCGGACGGGTCAGATGCTGCCGGCCGGCCGGGTCAGATGCAGCCGGCCGGCCGGGTCAGATGCAGCCGGCCGGCCGGACGGGTCAGATGCTGCCGGCCGGCTGGCCGGGTCAGATGCAGCCGGCCGGCCGGCCGGTCATCAGAAAAAGAATAATACTTGATTTTATCTGTTATACATAACCAGGAGTAAGTGTATGCATCAAATAATGCTAAATAAAAATATTTTGCTAAATACACGAAAAATAGGGAAAACTGGTACCGCCCGGCCTTTTTTGACCGGCCGGCCGAGTAAAAAAACCGGCCGGGCAACAACACTACTGGAGACATCTATGTTTTGCTTAGCTTTTTCTATTTATAGAATCAAGTAATAAATCGAGTCTAGTCCAATAGTGCCTATTTTGCTAAATTGCAGATAAACTATTATATAATGCCCGAGCATATACTTATTGCCTTCTCCTTATGCGACTATATCTATAGGTACCAGTCTGGACTATTGTTGAGATAGCTGTGATACCATAGGGAGAATTTATAAAAACCATAAATAACTTATATGATCAGAGCAGACCAGATCAGATACGACTACTTCCTCATGCAATAATGGAAATAAGTTGTATCTCCTTTTGCATTATAAAAACGCCCATCATAGCGCCATGTGCTCCAGCTCATTAAACAAGCATTGTAACAAACAACATCATCAATTGTACCAATTATATACAGTAAAATTAATGAGTAACCGGGAGCAAACCACTGGAAACGCATCAACATTATTGGAGTTTGTTAAAGTTAAAGTTGTGTAACAGGAACTAGACAACTTTTGTTTACGTAATTTTTGTTGCTGTTGGTCAGGCACTGATGTCGCAACACTGTCTGGCTAAATCTGATGTTATTTCGATACTTACTGACGGATTGGTGAAATATGTCTATATTCTACCATTAAAATGATACAAATTAGAAAAGATATCGCCGCGAGCTTGGATGTTGGCTGTCATGGTGCGACTTATGCGCACAATTTGAAAACCTATTATTGACTTCTGAGTTTCCACGATAGTTGCAACATTACCATATTTACAGCGAATGAGGCGCGTTACTGTAGCTTGTCCATGGTAGCTGAGAACCTAATGGTAGTAAAACAGTTTCTTCAGTGAAAAGTTGCCTATTTGCGGAGGAAACATTTAATGAAACAGACTGGTTGTGTGAGCAGTTAAAAAATACCCAAAGATAACTTTGAGCTAGAAAGTAGCCGGTGTTGCAGTGATGTATATGGGGCACTAATTAGGGTGTTTTACTTTAGAATAACGGATGCTTCAATGCAGTGTTGGCATCTGGGATGGGATCCCATGGGATCCCATGGGATCCCATGGGATGGGATGGGATGGGATTGAAAACTCATCCCACGTGGGATCAGTGGGATTTCGTGGGATCATTTTACCCTTCACAGCCTTCAAACATCGTTTCCAAATTTTGAAAAAATACAATAGTTTGGTAAATTGGGCAAAACATGTCTGTTCAATTTCATAATTATTGTCCACGAAGTGTTTGGCTTCTCACACGCAATATTTATTAAAAGATCTTTAAATGGCTGTGCACCTTCTAATTGTCTTTTATCATTTTTCGGCAGAGTATTGCACACGGTGAATACACTCTGAACTTTTAGCAAACGCAGATGAATAAGAGCAAAGATAAATAAGCAGCAATCAGACTAATAAGAATCCAGGTTCCAGGTTAAAATTTTACTCAAACTTTAATTGTACGACCAAAAAATGTGTGTAAAAACTTTAACCGTTAATAGCAGATTAGCCTTTGCAGTAAACCCCAATAATGTATATATTTTTCGAATGGTCAGGAACTCGAGATTTGAAAAATCCGAAAAATCCGCAGTTCCGGGTTTCATTTACGGAAAACCTAAAATTTTCAGTCTTACCCCGAATTTTTGTGGCTATCGAAATTTTGTTTCCACGACCGAATAGCACTGGTCCAACTGCATATTTTTGTTCTTACAAGCTTTTCACGGAAAGCTTTGCACCCAAGTTCCGGAATTCCGGTTTTCAAAATTCCCGGACTTTAAAACTTTTATCCAATACGACAAGATGGGTATCATTCGAAAGCTCTTAACGATATCAACGGCTTCTGTTATAGAACAAACTCTTGAAGATGCACTCAATTCCAGAAATTCGCGAAGACCGGAATTTCCGGACTTTAAATTTTTATGCAATACTCCACAATACGGATATATATCATTTGAAAGCTCTTGATGAGCTGAATAACGTTTGTAATCGAACCAATATCTGGAAATGGACCGAGTTTCCGTAGTTCACGAAAACCGCATTTAACACTAGCTAGCACGTTTTTCCTGAATTCTCGGAATTTGGTTCAGTTCAGATATTGGTTATATTATAAAAGTTGTTCAGCTCACCAAGAGTTTTCAAATGATACTCATGTTGTGGGGTATTGGAGAAAATTTTTAAAATCCGGGAATTTTGAATACCCGGAATTCCGGAAATTGGGTGCATTTCCGAGGAAAAGCTTGTGGGAGCAGAAATATGCAGTTGAACCAGCTCTATTCAATCGTATAAACAAAATTTTTATAGCGGCAAAAAGACGGCGAAAAACTAAAAATTTTTGATCTTCCGTAAATGAAACAGATTTTTCCGGATTTTTGAAATCCCAAGTTCCTGACGATTCCAAAAATATATACATACATTGTTGGGGTTTACTGCATTGGCTAATCTGCTATAAACGGTCAAAATTTGAACATACATTTTATAGTCGTACTATAGCGAGTAGTATTGTTAACCGGCCTCGGCCAAACCGGCTAGCCTATAAGGGGTCTACCCCAACTCCAACAAGCAGTCTACCCCTGAAATATCCCAAAAGTTTAAGGAGGTCTATCCAAAAATTAAGAAAAATTGCACATTTTTACATTTATAGCATAAGCTTAGGGCAAAACAAAGAATTTTACCAGTTACATATTTAAGAAATTTTTAAAGAACCGCTAAAATTTACAAAAATATAGATGTTTTAATAACAATTTCTCAGAGGTATATCCTCCTTGCCTTCTGGAAGATAGGGTCTACTCTTATTTAATATTATTGTTTCATATTAATTATAAGTATAAGCTTATGGCACTCTTTAACGATCTGGGACCAGTTCCGCTTGTTTAGGTGAAATGATAAAAATCTTTGGTTATTGCCATTATTCTCCTAGTACGTAGGCGATACACCTGATTGGTGGATATGAATAGAAAGAGGGCAAGGAAATTTAACAACATTGGGCTATCTCCAGTGGTTAAGTTAGTAAAGCCAAAATTGATTTTGGGGGTCAAAAATGGCCATTTTCGAGGATATCAGTTTTTTAAAATTACTGCAAAATCTTAAGGAAAATTTAGACTTATTTATATGCAATCGATTTATACCTATCGATTTACTTTCTACTCACTTTATACAATCTCACTGCACATTCTATCAATGCCACTTATGTAGACCTGTTGAGCCAAACCCATGTATGTCCTTCATATCTTGGCACAGAAAGAAATTTTGACCGATTCTATAGTTTTGAGAAACCGATGTTCAAAGTTTGATCTTGATGGTCTATATTTAGCCGGTATATATGTCAAAAGATTTTGCTTTTTTTCGCAAATTTTGAAGGTTTCGTTTTCGAATTTACTGATTATAAGCTTTAAAACGCTGTGTAAAGCTTTTTCCAGCTCCAAAAATTACGAATGTTTATAGCGATTAAAAAATCATTGCACCACCGTAAGCCGATATTAAAATTTCAATGCTGCAGCAACTGTAAAGCGAAATACTGCAAGTGGGATTATATGGGATTGGAAAAAGCAAGTTCGGACAAATGGGATGGGATGGGACGGTCAATTTGAAAATCTAGTGGGATGGGATGGGATGGGATCAGAGAATTCGTCCCATTTGCCAACTCTGCTTCAATGTAATAATGTAATTAGAATTTGTGACAACGACTATGAATATTCTGAAAATTCTTTTATGTGTCATAATAGTCATGTCATAATAGTGGTTACTGATACAACTACACACGGTGAGTGACGGAAGTCAAGTAAGGCTTAAAAACTAAAATCAAATTCCGAAATGGTGGTGCGTATGGAACAGGAGTGAAATGATCTTAATAGTGCAGCGATAAAAGGGGAAATTCCAAAAGAAATGTAGGTCACAGTTCAATCTGTTTATTCAAATTTTTCTTTGATTTCTACTTCTCTCTTTAGTTAAGTTTAAGACCTAAATACGCAATACTAGCTTGCAAAAATTGTTCTGTTTTTGTTCTGCCTGGAGGCAGAACTATTTACACGGAATATAGCTATGTTTTGCACTATGGATGTTCTTCTCTGTTCAACCTTGCCTATGCTCAGCATTGCTCTGGTATACTGCTTCACGTCTTTTTTCAACCGAAGGGGGCTGCTCGAAAACTGTCGGAAGGAATTATTCCTTGTCAAAGTTGTTTATTTTTTAGCTTTTGTATAGTCGATGCGCTGCTTTTAGTGTTCATTAACTAATGACTATTCATTTTGCATTTATTTATTCGTTCCATAAGTCATACCCCCCCAATTTCTGAATATCTGTATAAGCTGTGCCATCATCGCCCCCTCTCTGAAAATGTTGAACATGAAGACAGTTTTCAGCTGGCAGTGTTTATGCAAATTAGGCTTGCAAAAAGCGGTAACAGTTTGCAGTTAGTTGTCTGTACGACTTGCTGTGAGCACTGAGCCCTTTTAATACGCGATAAGTTAATGTGCTGACTACATGACAGGTATATGCTTGATATGCTTCTTTCGCCTTTTCGGACAATCAGATTTTACGCAGCAGGCTTGGCAAACCAACACCCTTTATATAGCACCACCATACTGCGGTACAAAAGAGATCTGTAATTTTCTGCTCAGATCAGAGATGGAGTCGGGACGGTTGCAGGCATCCGTGGAGAAACCCGCGGGACGGGACGGGCTGAAACGATAACTTTCGTTACGAGGAATCACAAATCATTTCAATTTTTTCGAAATTAGCGAATCCTTTAGAAACAGAGGAATATTTTGAAATGTTACATCACTACTAACATTATTTAATTCAATTTGATAGTAATTCCGGTGAGCTGTTCCTTCGGGAATCTTTGTTGCTCTGGAATTTAAAGTTGTTGTTTGTTCACTTTATGTAGGAAACATGTAAAAATAACAATTTTAAAGTATTTGGAACTTGTAAAGTGCTGATTATTCGCAACCATGCAAAGTTTAGATGTCTCAACTTGAGACAACACAAATACAAAGCATATTAAATTACTATTATATACTTTAATTTTAATTAGACAATTGAAAAATTTATTCCGGATATTCCTGCGAGCTTTATCCGTTTTGCAAGATAGCGGATTCCCTCGGGCCAAACTAAATTAAGTGCAGGACGGAATGAGACAACAAATTCGTACCGGGTCTACTGGCTCAGATGCAGAACTATACCCTTTTAGGGGTCATCTTGTTTGCTAGTGCATTGATTTTGCGGCTGGTCGCTTACTTTCGTTATGCAGCTGAGATATTATCTCCTACTAGCTTGCGTCGAGCTGTCGGCTCTAGATTCATGTATGCACTCGGACTAATGTCGGAAAGTTAGTTTTAGTTGTCGGAAAGACGGAAATATAGAAATAAGAGTAGGAGTCGGACTAAATCGGAAGGTCTTCGGACTCTTTCGGACAATCTCAAAACTCTGTCGGTCGATATCGGAAAGATGTTAAATTGACTTTAAAGTAGATACCAGTCAAGTCGGATTGAGTCGGAAAATGAAAACTGAAAAGCAACATTGGTGTCTCGGAAAGTCGGATTGCTACATAGAAGTTAAAATCGGACAGTCAGATAGTTAGGGGTACTAAATCGGAAAGTCGGAATCGGACAGTCACATACCTAGGGATACGCAGTTGTACAAGACAAGCTCGGAATCGGACAGTCACATACCTAGGGATACGCAGTTGTACAAGACAAGCTCGGAATCGGATCGGAGTCGGATCGGAATCGGATCGGAAAGTCGGAATGGGAGAGTCACATACTTACGAATACGAAGTTGTACAAGACAAAGTCGGAGTCGGATCGGAATCGGATCGGAAACTCGGAATCGGACCGGAAAGTCGGAATGGGAGAGTCACATACTTAGGGATACGAAGTTGTACAAGACAAAGTCGGAGTCGGATCGGAATCGGATCGGAAACTCGGAATCGGATCGGAAAGTCGGATTCGGACAGTCACATACCTAGAGACAGTCACATACCTTCCACGCCAGCCAGCAAAACCATGTCTGTTTAGGGAGGAGGAGTTGGTGCCTCTCCCTACGAATTTTTCTACTCGATTACCGCTGGTATCTGTCGCGTTTGCCGAGAATGTGGACTTTTGGGTCCAGGAGACGCAGGAAGGTCAGTCCTCCCTCCTACCGGCGGAGGTTCGGTCCGAACCTCTTCCCGAGGCTCTTTGTGGGAAGCTGTCCCAAGGGGGGCTGGATCTGGATTATGGCTTGCCTGAGGGGGGCTTCCCCAGAGAGTCGCCCTCTGGTACACCGGAGGTGGACTCTGGTGGGCCAGCAGGGAATTCAGGTGGGACGACTGACCAGACCGAGCAGCTGGTGGGGGAAACCGTCATTCCACCGGTTCAAAAGTTAAAATGGGTGCGTAAATCTATTGTACGTAAAATTCACCCTGGGGAGGAAGGCTATGAGCGTCCGGTTTGGAAAAATTTTTGTGAAAATCGTGTTCCTGAAAATGGCGAAATTCAGTCTACCTTGCGTACTGATCCTCCTACCGAAAATATTCACGTGAACCGTCTATAACCTTTCTACAGCGAGACTTAGAATCCCTTCCCCCGCCCCCCCCCCCCAGTATTGTATGTTGTTGTATTTGTTGTTTCGTCCGTAACTGCCTACGAATTTAGCAAATTTTGGGTTTTCTTTGGTTTGGTCACATGCTATTTTCTTGCAAAGTTTATTTTCTTGAGACCAAATTTATATCATGAAACTCTACCTGGAGTAGAGTCCTTTCTCGAGTTTAGTTCAAATTCTTGAAATCTTTAGCATTCGTCAAATGTTAACGACAGTTTAATCTATTAATTATGAGCAAAACATATTTTAGAGTCTAGTCCTATACGTAGGACTTCTTTTTCGTGTTTTCTTGAATTTTTCTACAAAACTTCCCCTGTATCATTGGTACCCTCCTTACGTGTTGTCTGTATACGTGTGTTGTGTTGTATGTTTTCTTGTTTTAGCTGATACGATCTTTTTCTATTTTAGCTTTCCAAGTTCTCTTTTTCTAGTTTTAGCACTATATACGTATTTAACTTGATCTCACTTTTGTGTTATAGTACCACTAACTTTCTTTTGTTTAGGCGCGTTTTGTTGCTACATATATATTGGTATCTGTACTGGTCCGCATCGTTTCGACTGGTGCGGAAGTTCGGGTTGGGTTTCCTGGTTGGTATTTGGATACTATTTTTGACAAAACGTACAATTTTATCTTATTACTATAGGAGGTTCCGGGCGTGCAACGGGGGGAAGATTGTATTTTGTAGATTGTTTGTATACGTATATTTTAGATTGTAAATAAGATGGTTACATTAATCTGGTACTAAATTTTTCGAAATTAAGTGGGTGGGGTTTTTCACGAGAAGCATTATCTGTGCGTTTTTTCTTGATTTCTTTCTGTAAAAAAGGTATATTCTTAAATTAATTAGATTAAATTTAGTTGATTATACGGGGTTCCCGTAGGGGTGTGTTACACCTCAGCCCAATCTGAAGTTGCCCGGAACCTCCTACCATATGATCTCAAATTAAAAATTTTTATCTTTATCTTTTCTAACGTTTTCTTCTTCACTTTCATTTATACACACGTATAGGCAATAGTTCTGAGGGTACTTTAACTTTCTCCCGCCTCGCGTGGGGTGCTGCTGTCACTGTCCTGGTCCTCGGATCAGGATTCCGGGGCTCATGGAGAGTGACTAGCAGCACGTTCACATAGATTCCGTTAGTTTTTAGCCGTCTTTCCTTGATAGGGAACTGTCAAAGCGCCCTGACCTGGGATCAGGATTCCTGGGGCTTGGATCTCTGGCCGTTTCCCTCCCTAAATTCGTAGGTAGGGCCTGTAATCTGGTTGTGCTGGTAGTAGATGTGTTAACTGATGGTTGTGGGGTTTTGCTATGTGTTGTTGTTTTGTGTACATTTTTGTATTGCTTTGTGTATATACTAACGTACGTACTTATATTTATTTTGTATTTTTAGTAACAGTCCACCCGCCCGTCCCGGCAGGCCTGTGCCTCCCCTCGTGATGCGCCGGACTGGAATGGTTGTTTTGCCGTTGGAGTACGGAGGTTATGGTTCTTGGGTCGGGAGAGCCTGATGCGGCTCTGGATTGGTTCTTGTTGTGGGAGAGCTTGTCTGAGCTCTGTTTGGTTGGGTGCTTGCCTTTGGTCCCCGGGTACTTTGACGCTTTCGGAGGGTTCTAGCCCTGTGGCGGGCGGCCCTCTGGGGCACAGGTGGGACCTCATTTACTGCAATTTCGCCGGTTTCTTCGGTTCCGGTCTTTGGGCGGAGGCCAGTTATGGCGCCCTGGAACTTTTACTGTGGATTGGGTGTGTGCCTGGTGGCACGAAGTTGGGTTTGGGTTGGTGATGCTGGTGGGCCCGAGTGTTTTTTGGAACCGGGTATGCTGCCTGGTGGCGCAATTTGCTGATTCCAAACTGCCTTTCCCCGGCACAGGTCTGTCTTTGCCCTTCTCCCCATTTGCTGTGTGTTTGTTTTTGTTTGTGTATCTTATGTACTGGTATCTTTAATAGTGGTGGGGGGGATTTGGACTTTGGTTTTGGGTTGTGCGTGGGTGGGGGGAGCCGGGTGAAAGTCTACTTTAAAACTTGAAATTTTCTTCCTTTTGCAGGAGGTTTCGGATTTTTCTTTGTTTTTATTAGGGTGCTCTCTACCTTGGCTTGGCCATTGTATCTTTTATACTTACATTGTTTAGTTCTACTACCAGCAGTTTTGTGTTGTATTTTTACTCATTCCTTACATTTTCGGGTACTTATCTTTTGGTTTGTGTTTCTTTTCTTTCTGTCTAAAAAAGGAGTTCACGATACTTTCTTCATCAAAAATATTCTTGCCATTTGTCTGCTGCCATTGTTTTGCCATGTCGAAGATTCGTCGGTGCTTTATAATGTTTGTGCTTTATCATAATGTGCTTTATAATCACATATCTACCTGTTTTGTGGCATTGTTAGTCGGTTATCCGGTTTGAGTACTTTGTTTTTAAAATTTGGTGAAAGTATCTTTGAGCGTAGGAGGTTTGGGAAAAATTTCTTTTTTGTCTCTTGTATGCCGCGTGACTCTCTGCGGGTCTGTATATTGTCGTTCTGTGTTGTATATTGTGTTAGTACGTAGTTTTTCTGCTTTATCTGGGCAGGCGCCCTGTAGTGGGCCCTTGTATGTGTGTTGTCGGCGCTCTGTCCTTTGTCTGTCTCTAGGGAGGTTCCTTAGTGTAATTTTATGGTTTTTCGAAAATTTTCTCACACGCGTTTTATCATACTAGTACGTATGTTTCTGACTAATCCAAAATTTTATCCTACTAACTTCTGTAACGCGGCGTGGGCGCGAGGGGAAAAGAGGGGGTATTTCTGTGGAATTTTCGTATTCTTTCGTGAAAATCTTCATAAACGATGGAACAAATTCTGACCTTAGCTAATCGGGTAGTTTCTCACTATGGAGGTTGAATTAAAAAAGTGTGGGTATTAGTCAGTTGTCAGTTGGTTGTTAGTCGGTCCATTGATTCGGGCGGGTACACTCTGGTTCTTGTTTAAGGAGTCTATAGGCAGCTGTGACTTAGAATCTCGTTAGTGAAGTTTGTTGTGAGTGTTTTGGTACATTATTGGAATTTAGTATTTGGTGAAAATTGGAAATGTATATTTGAATTTTATTTAGTTGAAGTAAAGTTATCGTGTCTCTTAAATTTCTAGTTTCTATTATTTCGTGAGCTAGGCGCGAGGAGAATTTGTTTAGGCATACACTACCGAGCGAAGAACCTGCACACTCTTTTATTAGTCGTTTATTCAGCAGTACACACAGCGACAACATTTCTACAACGGATTAAAACTGTATTCATAAAATACGGATTAAACTACTTAAATGACTTAATTTAATCCATTTAAGTTAATCCGTTTAAGTCTTGGCAAAGTTTAATCCGTTTAAGTAGTTTAATCCGTGATTTTATGAATACGTCTTTTAAATCCATTTAATCCATTTAAGTTAATCCGTTTAAGTTAATCCGTTTAATCATTTTATGAAAAGGCCCATTGTCTTGTATAATCTTCTACCCCTAACTATATGGCTGTCCGATTCCGAGTTCCGACTTCCGATCCGATTCCGATCCGATTCCGATCCGACTCCGATCCGACTCCGAGTTCGTCTTGTACAATCTTGAACCTGTCCGATTCCGACTTTCCGATCCGATTCCGATCCGACTCCGACATTGTCTTGTATAATCTTCTACCCCTAACTATATGGCTGTCCGATTCCATTTTCTCGATCCAATTCCGACTTTCCGATCCGATTCCGATCCGACTCCGAGTTTGTCTTGTACAATCTTGTACCTGTCCGATTCCGAATTTCCGATCCGATTCCGATCCGACTCCGACATTGTCTTGTATAAACTTCTACCCCTAACTATATGGCTGTCCGATTTTATTTTTCCGATCCGATTCCGACTTTCCGATCCGATTCCGATCCGACTCCGAGTTTGTCTTGTACAATCTTGTACCTGTCCGATTCCGACTTTCCGATCCGATTCCGATCCGACTCCGACATTGTCTTGTATAATCTTCTACCCCTAACTCTATGTCTGTCCGATTCCGAGTTTCCGATCCGATTCCGACTTTTCGATCCGATTCCGATCCGACTCCGAGTTTGTCTTGTACAATCTTGTACCTGTTCGATTCCGACTTTCCGATTTCTCCGATTCCGAGTTTCAGTTCCCTCTCAAACCCCTTCCGAGTTTCACTCTCAAATACCTTCCGATTCTATCCGAAACAGAAAAACTGCACTTAACAACGAACTCCGATTATTTCCGAAGCAGCAACGTCTATCTCCGATCCATTCCGCATCGTCACAAAATAACTTTCTATTTAAATAGTGACCCCTATACACAAGCACACTATTTATTTCCGATTTGTTTCCGAGTGCACGCATGAATTGGGAGCCGAGCTGTCCCATGAGCTGTCCGCGTAGGACAGTACGATTGGGCCCCCCCAGAAATAGCTTGGGAGCCCAGATAAAAATTGTTCTGGTTTTTGCTAGTGCATTGATTTTGCGGTCGGCCGCTTACTTTCGTTATGTAGCAGAGATATTATTGTAATGTGGGTAATAGCAATGCTATAACCCTCTTTCCAAGTCCTTTCCCAATTCCCACTTTCGCTGTTTTCCCTAAAACTCCCCCAAAATCCCCCAAATTCCCCATAAATATTGTATTGCTATAGTTGTTGGGAAGCCCAGTGATTCTGTATTATTTTGTATGTGAAAACCCCTTTAAATATCTTGCAGTGCTAACTTTATGCTCATCTTTTGAATATTATCTAAAATCACTTATTTCTGAGCGTAAACTTAACATTGCAAGTATTTATAATTCTTGTTGGCTTAGCAAAGATAGACCCTCCCGTTCCCAACGCATAACAAAATTCTACTTTGATGCTTACGTCACCCTTTAGTCAGTTGCGAGTTTTTCAAGTCTGCGTGCAGTCGGTCTTAAGAGTTGGGGGCCCCACCCATTGCGATCTTACACGTAAAAGCGTAGGTGTTTATTTTTGTTTTCTCCTTTGAAAATTACCTCTAACTCACCCTTTCTAATTCCCTTTTTCAGTCTTAACACCTTTCAAGTTCTTTTCTTTTTATTACTCCTAACTCTCCCCTCCCCTTTCCTGTCCTAAGTTGCGGGGTTGTCCCCGCCCCCGCGGGTCTATTTTTACTGGCTGTTTGCTAATTTCCCTTCCCCATTTTTGATGTTTCCACCCTTCCCCTATTGTTTGCTGGTTCCCTCTCCCATATATTTCGTCACCCCCTTTGCACTGTCTTTGTTGTCCATTTCGGCGGGTAGCCCGCTATTTGCTTGTCCCCCCTCTGGGTAGCCCAGACGGGTTTTATTGTATTTATTCCCTTGCTTGTCCCCCATTAAATCGTCCCGTTGTCTTTCCGTTTATTTAATTTAATTTTTATTAACCTTGCTTAACTAATCTGATCTCTTTAATTAGATAGGTAGCGCTCTAAGATTAGTCCGGAGCCCGTTCCTAATTGAGCTTAATTTTTGTGTGCTTGTCCCCCATTTTCTTTGGCGCCCCGTTGGCGTCCCGCAAAATTGTCTGTCCCCCTTGGAGAGGCAAGTCTGTGGAAAAGAGCCGCCTGGACTAAAGAACTCCACTCGCAGTCGTCGGTCAGCGTTCGTTGCGCTCAGTCCAAAGTAAAATTTGGTGTGTGAGCTCTGTGGTTTAATTCCCTAGCTCTACCTAGTGTTGTATCAGTAGCCCATTTTAGTTTCAGTTTCAGTTTCAGTCGACAACCTGAGTTAATTTCAGTTTCAGTTTCAGCGAGATACCAAAAATAATTTCAGTTTCAGTTTCAGTTTCAATTTTCATCCCAAAATAATTTCAGTTTTAGTTTCAGTTTCAGTCGCCGGTCGAAATTAATTTCAGTTTCAGTTTCAGTCGGTGACGCAAAATAGTTTCAGTTTCAGTTTCAGTCGGTGACGCCAAACAGTTTCAGTTTCAGTCCACGTTTTAGAATTAGTTTCAGTTTTAGTCCGGCTTTTGCAGTTGAAGTCATCGCCCAAAAAGATAAATTTCAGTTTTCGCATATTTGGAAATTAAAACTGTTGAAGCTGCAATTTTATTTTAAGTCTCAGCTTCTATGTCTGTTCTGAGTAAAACAATTTTATCTAATATATTGTACTTGCAATCCAATCATTTTCTTTGTGAAGACAAAAAATTAAGATTCGTTCTGAATTAAGTTTTAATAGTTGCTTGCTGTATTGGCTTTCTCATTAACTAAGTATATACCTTAACCATCTTGGCTATTCGCTTAAGTAAAGCATCTCTCCAAAATGTAAAGCTGTTAAGGCCATAAAGCTTCATTGCTGCAGATCGATGCTTAGCTTCTGAGGGCCACATCAACCGCTTGTGCTTTAAAACTATGTAAAGAAATTACGCTTTAACATAACTTCCTAGTTTAACTTTATCTAATATGCTGACAGTAAATGATCTGAAAAGTAATACTTCTATAATAATACGCGAAGCTAAAACGTAACACATTCATTCAATTCTTTCACAAGGAAAACTATTATGGGAAATCTGCAATTGCATTTTACAGAGAACTTAATTGTACGCAGAGACTGAAATGGAATTTCAGTTCCATCATGAACTGAAACCGGTTTCAGCTCCAGCTACAAGGAAAACTTCAGATTTTACGCTGGGACTGAAACTGTTTCAGACTTTTCTAGTTTCAATTTCAGTTTCAGTTCTAGAATTAGGGTAGTTTCAGTTTCAGTTTCAGTCGGATACCAAAAATAATTTCAGTTTTAGTTTCAGTTTCAGTCCGTTTTCCAAAATAGTTTCAGTTTCTGTTTCAGTGACTGAAACTGAAAGATGTAGAGACTGAAACCTAGTTTCAGTTTCAGTTTTAGCGACTGAAACATCACTAGCTCTACCCATATTTTACATTAGGCCGCCCGGCCTAGGCTCTTTTTCTTTTTCTCAATTTTTCCCTAAATATTTTTCCTGTTTTCCCCCTCCCCTAAAATTTAGTTTTGATCAAATTTTGATACCTCCCTTAGGCTGAAAAATTTTGTTAGATCCCCCACCCCAAGAATTTTCCCCCTTTCACCTATTATCAGTAAAGTTCTCCCCAGATATTGTTCGACTGGGCTGGCCCTGTCTTTCCTTTTTCCGTGGTTATATATATATATATATATCAGTATTTGTTGTTTGGCCCCTTTGGGGTTTGCAATTGACGTCAATTCCAATTGCAAACCTTTGTATTAACTTTTTCCCACATCCGCATCGCTTAACTCCGTCTTGGTCCCTTTGAAGTGCCGCCCACGCATCGCTTGGAGTCACACTTAGACGCCTGATTCCCTTTCAGTCACCCGGTGAATTTTATTAGTCCCATCTTTCTTGCTGCCTAGTGGCGTGTTTATTTTTTTATACCAGTCTACTTCTCTGATTTCTCTGTGCTTGTGTTATTTTTCCCATTATACCTTTTAAATTTTATTATTATAGTTGGGTCGCCTAACTTTTGACCTTAATATCACTTGGGGCAGTCCAAGTGGTAACCCATCCCTATTTTAACCAGCAACTCCCTACCCTCCCCAAATTTACCCCGATCAACCCCCCCACCAATAAATTTTTTTGGGAGTGAAATTAAAATTTTGGAAACTTTTCTGTTGGATTCGGGGGCCTGCTCAGAAACCTAACCTCGTGTTGTTGGACGACGAAAGTCCCGACTGGTGGATTGCTGCTCATTCTCTAGACGGATTTTCGATTTGGAGATTCGACCCAACTCCCGATTTTTGCCCCGAAATACGTACGTACGATCGGAGTTTCGTGTCCCTGGCCTGGTAAAACCCCGACTTTCAGTTATATACGTATATCACTCCCAAAGTCCCTATCGTCCCCAAGTGCTGCCCAAAATTTTGATATACATATATACTAATTTGGTGGGTTGTGTTTTTCTTGTGTTTATAATGGATAGCCGCCCCTCGGATGACGACCCCTTTGACAGTAAACCCAGAGTCCCCCGATCCCCTGACCCCCCTCCTTCTAGCCGTAGGGCCGTTGCCGGAAGTTCTGGGGAGCCCGGATCTTCCGTCCATATTCGCCTCGGTTCCGAATTGAGTGACGAGGACGACCACGCCCCCCACCGGATATCCCCCAGGATGGAGGTAGGGGTAGCCCCTCCCATCATGACTCCACGGTTCATCTGGACGGCTCCGACCCGAGCGAAGAAGACAAACTACGTTCCCGAGGCCAGTGGAGAAATTACCAAGAGCAGCTGGCCCGGCTGACCGGAGACGCCGCTGACCCCAAAAAGCCCGTCTTTAATCGTCTCACGGGTGCGGGGACGACCCCACCACGGTTGAGAAATCCATGCCCCCCTTTATCCGACCCAGAGCTACCCCGGAGGGAGCTCAAAAACTCCAGATTCGCCGGTCTAGCCAGCACTGGGGCCTGGCCTCCCCCTCATCCGGCTTGATGTGGGCCAAGTCGGGTGACCTGCAGAACCGTCAGAATTATGACGATGAGACGCCCCCTCTGGCCTCACATGAGTCCTACCCCTCTACCTCCGGAAATTCGGCGGATTCAGCCCCACCCCCCCAATCGCACCCCCTGGAACAGCCGTTCGGAAAGCCTCAACCCAAGCAAAATTCCGCTCTGGGTTTTTGTCCCAAAATGCCGTCGTGCCCTGGATGGGCCCCTCCCTCTCATAAAACCCCCTATGAATGCTTTGACGACCAGATTAGTAAGTCGATCCTAGCCCAACAGCTACGCCATATGACCCTGGAAATGTGGGTTTTTCTGTACCATAATCATCCGAGAGTTTATATAGAATTCCTGGCAATTGTGGAGACCGTCGAAACGGATTCCGATGTGGAACCCCCGCCAGAATCAAGGACCAGGGGGCAGCCCCCTACCCGTCCAACCCCTCCCCACGGAGATTCTCCACCATCGTCCGACTCGGAATCCGGAGAAGATGCCCCCACATTTCCATTGCGCCCCCGGCCCAAAGCGATACTCGAGCTAAACGGCCTACCCGCCTTACCTTTCCCGGCGACGCCCTGGCCCCCAACTGCACACCAGGGAAGCCCAGGTGGAGCAGTCCAACCTGTCCACGGCACGCCAGGTCGCTGAATACCTAAAGGCCTTTAAGGGAACGAAACCATTCCAAGGCTCCCAGAGCCAGATCAAGTTCACGACCTGGATTACCAACTTCAAGGACACAGCCCGTGTCCATGAAATCCCCACCCACCTCCTACACCGGATTTTGTGGCAATTCCTTGATGACCCCGTCATCCCTTGATTCCTTGAAGGAAACCCTCTATTGCCCAAATCTACCAGACACCTTTGAGAAACTGGTTGATATTCTGAAACAGTTGTACGAGCCCATCCCCACGACGGTCGAGCAGTATGCCGACCAATTTTACCGCTGAAGGCAACAACCTTCGGAAAAAGCCCATCAGTACGTGACGGCCCTCCGGCTTTTGGCGGTAAAAGCTTAAAAGAACCCCTCCAACCCTGGTCCCCGTCCCAACAACCGTAATCAGCGGTCATACGGGCCCAGATTGTGCTTTTGGTGCGTCAAAGAAGGGCACGGATGGATCCAATGTCCTGACCGGATCCGGACAGTTCAGAACCTGGGCCCGAACCATCCCGGGTTTTTGCGTATGCTGAGTAACCCTAAGGTGGCTGTTATCGATCAGCCGCTAACCCAGTCCCAAACCCAACTCGACCAGCGAGGAGGTGCCCAGAATGACCTCCCACCCCCGCCCAAGACCCAGAGACCTCCCGGTTTATTTCAGAACCAGGGAAACGCCAAACTGACGCGTCCGCAGTAAACCCTGGAGGGCGCCCCCGGCAATCCTCCTATGCAATAAATCTGGTCCTTGCTTTTACTAACGACCCACCCCGTCTAACCCAAATTCCCATGAACCTAAGCCCTCTGCCCCCCTCCTGAATTTTACCGAACAGACTCTTTATCTGGATCCTCTTGTTCAACAGATTATACCCCGTCCCCTCCACCCAAGAACGGACTCCCCAGTCTGTTCGACCAAATTGCCGAACCCCCCCCCTACCCTGTCCGACGTAGCCTCTCCTTTCTCGAACCCAAGCAGGTCAGGGTATGCCAGTGGAGGCCCACAGCGAAACTGGTCAATATGTACAGAGGTTTTCCCGGTGGTGGGGATTCCGTCCGGTACGGTAACGGCCAGCTCCGCCCCAACTGGTTTTAGTCCGAGTGGAAGCAGACGATGGGCCTCCAAGCTGTATCCGCCCAATATCGGGAAGTTTGCAACAATCCCCGTTGCAAATATTGTATCCGGAGGAAACGCCAGAAGAAGCGTCGTCAAGCCTGGTTTCCCTCCCACGATTTGGTCATGGCCAATGGTGGTTACCCCGGTGGCGTAAACCTTATCAGAGATAGAGAAGGTACCGCCCGTCCCTATAAATTTTGGAACCGGTGACGGAAGCAGGTGAAACCTTTTGGAGACGGGGGAGCCCAGTCTCACAAAAAGTCGCCTCCGACCGCCCCTACCCAAACCGACCCACCTGCCCCAGCCCTAACCCATTCCGAACCCCCTTTAACTCCACCCCAACAACTCCCAGGATTCTTATCCCTCCTCGACCTTTAACCCGCCCCTCACCGGGGCAAATCTGGTGCTGTTGAGCGATAAGCGGGTTAAAAGTCGGCAGTGGAAACCCGCCCGCCACTCATATAAACCCCAGAAAGCGACGAAGAAGATCCAAGTGGATCTCATCGACAACGTCCCTCCCCTTAAGGACCCACTGCTGACTACCCCGACACCTCCCAAACAAAACCGCAAAAGCGTACGTATATTTGATAACGTACGTACCCAGTCCCCCCCTAACTTCCCCTAACCCATTCCACCTCCGGTCGGCAAGACCCCCCCAGCACCTCACAGCATCAGGATGTCCCCGCCTCCCAGGATACTGATGACCTGGCCTCTCCGCTACGTAACTTACGTAACCTTGACGACGCCCCCTCTGGAACAAACCCTGACCCCATCTGACTCCTGCGGAATAAAGGGGGACAATTCGTGGTGGCTCGCCCCATTCCAAAAGTGCCCGCCACGATTCCGTCCCCCCCAGCCGCAACCTCTGCCAACCCCTTTACCCCGGAACAGTGGGCACCCTATTTCGAGTTGGGTGACATGTTCCAGGAAGTCCGAGAGGAGCTGAACGAGGTTGAGGTAGCCCAACTCGAAGTGCTTACCTCTGCGGCCCAGGCCACAAGAAAGGCTTACGAAGACTTTCACATCACCATGACCCAGGTTCGACAGAAAGTTGACGAGTTCGAGAACTTGCTCTTCGACTTCATGGCCATGGACCGCCGTCGGACGGAGGAGCTGGAAGCATCTTGCCAAATCCGCCTCCGCAATATGTCCATTTGGGCTGACCCTATCCCTCAACCTCAGCGTCCTCAGTCCGACCCCACGACCAATAATACCGGTCCAAAATCGAAGAAAACCCGGTCCCCCTACCCATAAACGGTCTCATTCTGAGGGGGAAGCCCCCTCCCAACCTGAAAAACCCATTTCCCTAACCAACCCGGATCCCCCGAAAAAACCCCGCCTCCCCCACCTCCTCCAAATCCAACGCAATTTCTGGAAGAGGAGGAGGTGCAAACCCTGGACGCCTCACCACCTAAAAGTCCACCCCCTGACCCCATCAGGGAGGCGGTCCAGGCCGTCTTGATGGGCAATACGTCGTTTTTCGCATCGCAATGCTCCCGTGTTGCCCTGCGGAAAAGTCCCCTAATCCTGGTGAGTGTGTTTAGGGTCAAAGCCATTGCCCTTGTAGATTCCGGGGGCAATATTTGCCTTATATCCAAGGCATTTTTCTATCACGTAAATGCCTCGGATATCCTTTTCCTTTCCCTGGACACTGCGACGGTGGCCAAGGTGTCCACTGCCGCAGCGGGTTCGACCCTCCAAATAATCGGCTCTTGCGAACTTCCCATTGTTTGCAACAGCCGTAAGTTCAGCTTCACTTTCCACGTAACCCAGGGGTTACACCAGGATGTCATTATTGGATATGACTTCCTGGAAAGAGCCGATTGGTCCATCATCCCGAAAACCCATTCCCTCCGAACCCCCTATTGGGAGACGCCCCTCCTGACCCCGGAAGAACTACAGGCCCTAGCTAACAAGTTCAGCATTCAGACCGCCCTTGGAGTTTTCTTCTGCATGAGGGAGAGATTTTTCTTCTACAACCCCGGTCTGAAGCTATGGTCCCCGTGCGCTGTCTCGTGGATGGCGCAAAACAACCCAACTGCTACCAAGCAGTCCTTTTTGAACCCGATCCGGAACTTATGGAGCGGTATGAAATTCCCCCCTGACTTGGCGGCAACCCTAGAAATAAGCTTCGCCCCTATTTCCACCTACAGGGTGGTGTCCTGTACTGGTGGAATGTCGACGAAAGGGCTCGTCGTCGTGACGAGTCCTTCAAAGCCGTTGTTGTCCCCAAAGGTCGGCGTGTTGTGGAACGCCTTAACCGTACCCTCCGTTCCCTTATTGTCAAGTATGTTGACAGTAACCAGTCCAACTGGGATGAATACCTCCCCTGGGCCCTCTGCTTCTATACGGAGTCTGTCCACAGCTCCACCCGTGAAACCCCTTTTTATCTGATGACCGGTAGGGACTATCTCTTCCCCTCCGATAACCTCTTCCAGCCCCAAGAAGGAGGTAACCCCACCACCTACGATGGTTATAAAACCCTCCTCCAAACAGGCCTAGGTAGAGCCTGAGACCTGGCCCGTCAAGCCGTTGAAGACGCCTCCCAAACTAATAAAGAACGGTATGACCGTAGAGCCACCCCCCTCGAATACAACCCTGGCACTCTGGTCATGCTTAACGTTCAGAATAAAAATGTCCCCCCCCCCGGTCAGTGTAAGATACTCCGCCCTAAATATGATGGCGCCTACCGGATCATCGCCAAACTCTCCGATACTAACTACAGAATCGGTCCCGTGAAAGAACCGGGCGAGCCCTCCATAATAATAATAATAATGATAAAGTAATAATCATGTTGTATAACACGCCTAAGCTAAGGTTAATAAGTAAAATTAACGTATACGCAGAAAATGATAAGCAGATGTCTGTGGACAAAGCAGAATGTGTTTGCAGTCTATGAAAATAATATTTTCTAAGCAAGACACTAGTCAGTGATTTACTTTCAAGAGCATTTCAATCGATAGCAATTCGGGACATAAACTTTCTATCAATGCATCTTTGAATCCGGTGTCATACTGAACACTAAAGATTCAGTATCGTTTACATGCTATGTACAAATACGTAATAGACATAAATTAAATGTTTTTAGAGCAAAACATTACTAATGGTAGGTAAAAAAGATCAACCGGTTTTGTTGGCAGCTGGCTATTACAAAGGATATGTCAAAATCTTGGAGAATAGAATGCTACCGCCGCCTCCTCTCAACAAAAAAGCTGCTGCAGAAAAGCAAATGGCCGATGTTTGAAATATTGGGAAGCCCCTCATTTAAACACCCTGAAAATGTATATGTTCAAAGGCCAACCTACGGACAACTTTCCCTTACTGGATGCTAATTGCACATTGGATATACAGAATGCTGTACGTACAACTACAGTTTAACTATGCAGCTTAGATTTCTCCATGTTTCTCAGGAGATATCACTATTATTGCTGCATATTCTCACGCTCATAGAAAATACCAGAAGCAGGGTACGGTTACTTGTTGTAATACTCTATGTGATCATAGTATTCCAAGTAGTCACCAGCCAAAACGATAGCTTCACCCAAGCTTAATTGTATTTATCGACAGCTACATATTCCTGGGATAATAAAGATTTCGATCGCGTTCTTCTTCGGTACAAAATGCAATTTAGAGTTAACAATTTATGTCAACAAAGTTTCCCCACCGCAATCGCCCTGCGTCGTCTTCCTTGAGAAGCAAAATAATTAATTTTGTCTGTCAATTTTCTGCCAATGTTTCAGACACTGTGTAGTGCTGTAGCTGCTGGAATTGAATTTCTCACTCAAGCTCTTTTCACATTTCTTGCCATCGAAGGACTGCACTCGTACGCCCATATGACCAATGTGATATCAAGCCATGCAGTGGTATCGTCACTAAAGACGCTGGCTCTCACAGCAGTTGCACCGAATTAAAATTAATATATTGATTAAAATATTAATACGACGTCAAGACAAGACAAGACAAGAATTGACAAGACAAGAATTTTACTTGAAATAAATTGAAAATTTTATTAGCACAAAAACAGGTTACATACAAAGAAAATATTATGTTCACAGTATAATTAAACAAATTTTACAAATCATTCAAGAAGGACGGGAAAAAGACCGGCGCCGCCCTCTTAAATATTTACTAAGATCAACAGTTGCAAGTTTTAACTTAAGAGTACTCACTGAATTAGAATTCACAACATCGTCTGGTAATTCATTCCACACATTGACCACACGCCAACTAAAAAAGCTTTTGGTTATCGAAAGTTTAGCCCTAGACACTGGTCTAATACGCAAGTTATACCCTCTAGTCCCGCTATCTTGACAATATTCAAAATAATCGGAAAAATCAAGATCTATCAGGTTCTTAACAATTCTAAAACACAACACAATATCATTTATAATTCTACGGTATTCCAAACTTTTCAAGTTCAGTATAGACAATCTTTCTGGATAAGTGCAATTATAGTATCCACGCAAACGTTTCGTAAACGACCTTTGGACCCTCTCCACCTTATCTATATCTTTCAATAAGTAAGGAGACCAAACTGGTGTAATATATTCTAGCAACGGCCTAACAAAGGTTTTAAACAGATCTATAAGAAATTCCGGTTTTGTTGTTTCAAATGCTCGTAAAATTCTAGAAGAAAGAATATGAGCGTTTCTACAAATCTTATTACAATAATGAGCATACATTAACACGGGGTCTGATTCTGGGGGGGTCTACCCCGACCTCGGCGAAGGGTCTACCCCTGAAAAATTCCAAAATTTTATGGGGGTCTGCCCCGAAATTAGTAAAAATTGAGGATTTGTAACGTTTTTGTCAAAAAATTAGTGAAAAATGACAGTTTCTAGCGAATTTTAAGAAATTTTTTGAAAAAATCGCTAAAATTTGCTAAAAAATTACCTATTTTTGGTAAAAATCGCTGAGGGGTCTACCCTTTTTTCCTTTCTGGACGAGAGGGTCTGCCCTTTTTCCTTTTTGCTGAGGGGGTCTACCCGTTTTTTGTCGGTCTGGGGGGGTCTGCACCCCCCCCATTCCCCCCCCCACGTTATCCTATGATAATGAGCCACTTTCTGATCCCCACACAACAGCAACCCTAAATCAGAGACGCTATTGACTTGGTCGAGAGCGTTTCCCATCAAATTTAGGTTTAAAAACTCTGTGCTACCAATAGTTAAGGCCAAACATTTATGTGTAGCTAGGTTTAACTGCCATTTTTGCGCCCACTCCCCAATTTTGTTTAAATCAAACTGTAAATTATCACACTGACAAGACTTTGCACAAATAGTATACACCTTGGCATCATCAGCAAATAACTCTACGGAACTGTACTGTACAACTTCAGGCAAATCATTCACGTACAACAAAAACAGAACTGGACCCAACACCGATCCTTGTGGTATGCCACTTGTAACTGGCAAGCTTTCAGAATACTCCCCGTTTACGATTACTTTATGAGATCCATTCCTTAAAAAGCATCTTGTCCAGTCTAAGACCAAACCGGAAATTCCATATCTTTCAAGTTTAAAAATTAGCTTTTCGTGAGGTACAGAGTCAAAAGCACGAGCAAAATCTAAGTAAACACAATCAACACGTTTACTTTGTTCCCTAGCTATACACCACGCATGCATGCACGACAGTAAATTTGTCAGCGTTGACTTGCTTTTACGAAAACCATGCTGATTCTTATTAATTAATTTATATTTTATAAAGAAACTCCACAGATCTTCTACTATAATGGTTTCCAGTATCTTGCAAACTACTACTGTCAAACTAACTGGTCTATAATTCGCAGGATCAGTACTGCGTCCTTTCCTTTTATAGATAGGCACTACTGTTGCAGTCTTCCACTGGTCAGGCAAAGTACCGGTTAGCATAGATGCACTAAATAACACACACAACACATCACAAACAGACGGCAAAATTTTCTTTAGTACATAACAAGACAAACCGTCAGGTCCACTAGATTTTTTATTTTTCATTTTCTTTAAAGCTTTCTCAATTCGAGCTGGTGTGATATCGATATTTTCCAATTTATGTACTGTTCGGTAAGAAAATTCCGGTAATTCTCCATTATCCAACTGGTACACAGAGGCAAATACAGAGTTTAACATATTTGCTTTTTCAACATCTGTTACAGCTGACACATTCTCTCTTGTAAGTACACCAATACCATCAACTCCTTTTAATTTTGAGTTGACGTAAGTATATAATCGCTTTTTATCCCCAGAACGTACAGTAGATTCCTCTTTCCGTCTAACAGTCCTTCTTATAGCATTTCGAGCATTTTTTGCTGCTTGCCTATAATAATTTCTGTTTCAAAATTTGGGGTTTCTCTAAATTTGTGCCATGCACGACGTTTTTAACCAAAGTTTTGCTGACTTCCCTTGGCCATTTTGATTTATGGTTATTTAAAGAAACAATAGGTACATAACAGTACATTGCATAATTGACAATCTGCGCAAAAGAAGACCAGTCTCTGTTGAAATCTCCCGACAAAATCGTTTCCCAGTCAATACTGAACAAAAATTCATTCATATCATCGAAATTCCCATTTTTACATCGAATTTTTCGGATCTGGGCACCCTTTTGTTAATTTTATTGACTAGAAGTTCAAACTCAACCGTATTATGATCGCTAGTGGAAAAGGGCAACGAAATGCCAACATTATTAATAACATCCTCATTATTTGATAAAACTAAATCTAATATGTTATTATCCCTGGTTGGCGAATTCACATGTTGAAATAAACCAAGTTCATTGAAACGATTCAAAAATTCTGTTTCATTGCCGTTAGAACCCCTATACTCCTCCCAGCTTACGCCAGGAATGTTGAAGTCCCCCACTAACAAAGTATTACTTAATTGACACTGAGTACGTAAGCATTCAATCAATTCGTTATCAGCTTGCAGAGAAGAAGCAGGTGATCGATATACCACGACACAATGTAACTTTAACCTTCCCAAGTAAACCTTAACAATTAGTAATTCACAAAAACCCAGAAAACTACAAGCAAGGACTGGCTCAGTAGGTAAATTATGTCGCACTAACATACAACATCCTCCGTGTCCCCTTCCTACTCTGTCACTTCTATAAATTTTGTAATTGGGAAGTCCACATAATTCTGAGTCTACAATCTCCTCCTTTGCCCATGTTTCGCTAATAAAGACAATGTCCGGATTTTTTGAGTTAATTTAAAATTCTAATTCACTCCTTTTGTTCGTCAAGCACTGTGCATTCAATAGTGTGCAGTTTAAAATCTCTATACTGTTAACTTGAGATTGTGGGGGGCGAGGACCTGCGCGCCTTAGTTTACCTGTACAGCATGACCAGTCACCTTATCAATAATACAACCATTCCTAATCACTGCATTTCCATTTGATTCTCTGGCTTTCTCCAACATCTGACGAAGCTTTCGGTCATCTTCCCGTTGCCTGAATGTCAAATCGGCCCGGGACCAGATTTTGTCCCAGTGATCTTTTTCAGTCCGGAGGTTCTTCACGTTGGCAATGAAAGTTGATCTGGCTTCGTTATGGCTGAATTTGAGCTTCATATCATATAAGACGTCGCTAACTATTAAAATTTCTGTCAAAAATACTTTAGTGTTAAAAACGTCGAAGTGAAGTTTGTTTGTCTTCCAGCAGGTTGCGGCGTATTAACGACTACCTCAGGATTCAGGAGTGCTTTATTTTGAAAATCTTGCTGCACCTTTCTCGTAACTGTTTATAGTTTCCTTGCTTCCCTTAATCTTTGGTAATTGTATGTCTTAATAGATTTTTCCTAATCTTGACAGTTTTAATGAGTTATGGGTTATACCCCAGAACGTCTTTTACAACTGAGGTAAAAGAATGGCTGGATGTCTGATATGTAGAGGATATATGTGTATGTGTCTAATATTGTGTGTGTATGTAACGCTCAACACTTCTCTTTCGCCTAGCTAGCTGCAGGCTTTAGTTGGTCCGGGAAGGTTGGGTTGGGTTGGGCTAGGCGTCCCCACTCTATTGGGTGTTTCCCCACATACATATATGTGTTATGTTGCTATTGGTTGGGAGAGTTTTCCTAAGCCCCGCCTCCTGGGGGTCTCAACAAAACCTCTCCCATCCTATTCAGTTGGGTTGTGTTTGTCACGTTTGTTGTCTGCCTCCCTTGTAGCAATGTTGTGTGCATTCGCCTTATGGGCTCCCTTGTCTAGACAGTTGGGTCTCCCACTCCCTTCTGTATTTCCGGTCTCCCCGGCTCCTGCAAAGGTTTGTTATCCTTGTACGTAACCGCCAGTACGGCATCAATATTGTTATTATTGTTATAACATGTGTGTGTGTACTTTCTATTCAATATAACTGTGTCATTTCCGGCCTGCGCGCCATTATTAAACCATCTTTATTTAGGTGTGTTATTTAGGGCTTATCTAGGTCTAGCTAAGTTAGTTGTACGTGTAACATCTGTTACTGGCGAGGCTCCCCACGGACTGGCTCTCCATATCTGGCCAGGCGCGTTATCCATTGGGCGCAGTTCCAGTAGCAAGTTGTTGGTAATCGCTATATTACAACACTTCCGCTACATTAGTCTGCCAGGACGTAACCTGGTTCTTCTGGGCGTTTTTTTTCTTATCTTTACGGTTTCGTTTGGCGATCGGGAGAAAGGGCAGTACGCCGCTCCCCAACGATTTCGATTCGACCTGTAATTTCCTGTGATTTTTTCGAAGCGACAATTGGAATTCGGAACGGCAGTACGCCACTTCCTGCGATAAATTCGAATTACGATCTTCAATTCGAACGAACGAACGAAGTACCGGTTCCAAACGCGCTTTTTCTTCCATCTACGTTACGAAATCCAGAAATTTGGGTCGGCAGTACGCCATATTATCCCAAATCGCCCCGACCAGCTGAAGATTCCGAAGACGCCTGAAAATAAGAACAGTACGTTCGTCCTGAGATTTCTGCGCCGTTTTACGAATCTACGTACCTAACTTATGCTTTTCCTTCACCTATCTACGAGAGCGGACCTCGTTGGTATTTTTGTAAGCTTGTCTGGGTTATATACGTACGTATAGTTTTCTCCATTTTTCTGTCTATTGTTAAATATAACCAGCCTGAACGGCTAATAACCTCTGTCTTATGGTCATTGTTATTGTGTACATTAGGCTGTAAATGTTTGTGCCCTTTGTCTACGTACGCCCATTTTATTTACACAGTCTGTATCATATTGACCTGCCTTTACAGTTTCTGTACAATTTATTTTGTACCTCTTTAGTGTATACGTATAATTGTCGTTATACATTAGTCTGTGCAATATTTGATCTCTGTGTAATTTTGTAGTTTTCCTTTTTGGGGTACATTATTTGAGATAATTTAGGGACCTTTTTTGGGATTATTTTTCTGAGATAGGTATAATTTTCGTTATAATTATTATTATAATTTTATTTATTATCAATTTTTAATTCATAACCTGGTTTCTTCTTTGTATTTTTCTATAATTATACATGTCTAATATTATTTTCTCTTTTTTAGGTCTCGTAAGTCCCTACCTTTTCTGGCTAATTTTAACAATTAGTTTTAATTTTGTATTCTTATTTTTAAATTTTCATTATCTTTGGGGTACGTACGTGTAATTGTGCCTTGTTTTTATTCAAGTACTTCAGATAGAAATTTTCTTTGATATGGAGAAACTGTTCGAGAGACGTACGTCCAGACGACTGCACGAAAAAGCCGTGCGAGAAGCCTCACTAGCCAATAGACGACATCTGGAATCTAGTGGTTCATCATGTGTAGGCTGTCCGTCCATGCGTCCAAAGTCGAATTCTGTCAAAGCCGAGCCTTCGAAGCGTCTGACGACGCACTTGGCTAGTGCCGGGGCAGATTCGCTTCCCTCTAAATAGGTCAGTTCGACCAATCTGGCTCCCTTTCCTGATTTCGTTGGTCATAATCGTCAAAGTGGCCGTCGTGAGTCCACTTCGTCTTCCGCATCGACGGAATTCGGCAGCGCTCGTGACGTATTCGAAGATCCTGAAGAAGCAACCACCCAGTACGGGTCGGACACTGATTCGCTAGTGCATTTCGATCCTACGCAACATCAGTTAACCGGCCTGTCAGGCCAAATTCGTCTTTAGCATTCGTTTATTGATCGTTCACTGCCGAACCTTACCTGGAACTTGGTCTTCGACGCCAGCGACATCCCTGTCCCAGCCTCCAATCGAGCCCTGGGGACCGGACGGTCATCCTGCGGGATCCATTTTTGGGACAATTACGCACCTCTGATCCGGTTTTCCCCTTCAGGGACATTTCTATCTCTCGGGAATCTAGACACTGGAGGCCTGGCTGCCCAGGCTGGCCAACTGGTTCGTCCAGCTCTTACTTCTGCGGAGCTGGCGGACCTAATATGGACTTTGACCTGAGTCTGAACCTGGGTTTTACTCCACCTATGGAGCCATTTTCTTCGAACGGGACTACTGTAAATACCTGGTCTCCCACGGATGAGCGCCGTCTCTCCTGGGATCCATTTGCTTTGGGAGGACGCTGGACTGTTTTTGACCCACCGGTGAGTCACGGTTTTATTTTGGCGTGACGCAGGGGACCCTCTGTGTCCATTGGCCCTATATTTGACACTACTTTGACTGTACACACGCCGCGGGCGCCGTACCAGGGTACTTTGTCCCGATTTCAGCTGCAGCAACGTGGAACGGAATTCGTCCTGACCGTTAATACCCGAGCGTCCACGAGTCGACAGCCAGTTCGGCCTCTTCTCCACCCCATTATACCTGCGGACCTCTTCCACCAGTGCCTCGTCGGTCGCAAATGTCGTCCTTTGGCACTGAGCATGGGATCACGTTCTGGTCAATCGTTGGCCAGACCCAGGTTCGCACTTCTGAATCGTCGCGAGAAGGACGCGCCTCCGCCAGCTTTGCCGACTCCAAGCAGCCTCACCATCTTTTACGGGTCCTGTCCGATTGACCGCAGCTGTCAAAGCGTTCTTCAGATGTCGCCTGACACGATGGTCCACCAGGAAGGCGATCCACAATCACAGCTAGAAGCCGTGGAGCTGCGTTTTCGAACAGGATCTGATCACTCCTTTTCGGATAAGGGAACGCGCTCTTCATATATCTGAGATCTGCGGCGTCGTATGCAGAATCTCCAGAACCTGGTAATCCAGA